>VYZV01039015.1:66259-112240 GCA_013401275.1 Pandion haliaetus | reverse complement strand
TATATATATATATATAAACCAGAGCAGGAACAGATAATATATTTTAGAAAGACACATTTCATCACATACAATATTGCCATCTCATAGTATTAGAAATTTCCTAAACCTGCGATTTATTGTTGTCCATCATGATTTGATATAACCATTTCGTTGGCGGGATAGTGTATAAAAGTGCTGATTAAATCTCCTGCCACTACCTTGCCTACAGGTTAGTGTTACTTGGGGGGGACACATTTGGACTAGTAGATCTAAAAAGCAAGAAGTGCAACTAGAAAGGCACAGCAATGATGAGGATTTTGCTTCTGATGCTTCCCCAGGAGATTGCAAACAGGAGCCGGGGTGGCCCATGGCTTCAACGTTGGTGTTGCTCCTGCTGAGGAGCCGATGCTGGGATTAAATGAGGAGGTGGAGGGGCCTCTGTGCTCCTGAGCTGCTCATGTGCATGTGCTTGGCAAGGTTAGGAGCTGTTGTGGGGTGGGATGTTGCCTTCAGGCTCCTGATGGCCCTGGCAGTGGTGGGTGACTTGTGTTGGCCAACATCTGGAAGAGCTTCTTCCCGAGGACTCGGGGCAGACCTGATGGGCAGAGCCCTCCAGTGCAGGAGCCTGCCAGGCATCCCAGAGCCGCTTACTGGGAGCAAGCACTGGTGGCTGGGATGTGGTGCTGGGATGCTGGTGGAGGCTGGTCCGAGGCCAGGGACCATGTGACTGGGAGGGCTCCGGCATGGGGGCCTTCCCAGCAAAGTGCACAGGAGGGATTAGGCTTGTACCACTTAAATACAGAGCTAGAGCTTCTCTACACTCGAGGTACCCCTTAACCTTGGGTCTCAGTGGCAGCGGTCAGGTACAAATGCTGCAGCACCCTGTCCCTACACCCCATGTCTATGGCATGGCTTTGGGAAGCCTTTCATTAACAGGCCATTAGGTGAACAGCCTCTTCCAGGCTTTCCAATTCCTAAAATGCTCAAACACATGTTCACTGGGTGGGCTGGAGATAGGTGGCCCCCAAGGTGGGGTCACCATGCAGACCTCCCCCGCATCCAATGGGCTGGAAATCCTGACCTGACCAGCAGTGCCAGGACTTGGTACATACAATCCCAACAGCCCTGAAACATCACACGGCCTCCTCCGCTCAAAAACCACAGCAGCAGCCCGCTACACAGTGGAAATTAAAAGCTTGTTAGTATATATGGCCCTCCTGTAAACACCAAGCTCAACATTATCTGAGCTGGGCAGAAGTGGGTGCCGCGCAGTGGGGAAATGTGATGCCACCAGACAAGCCAAGGTGATGCACAATGCCCCAACATCCAACACCCGCAGCCGGGAAAACCCAGGAAAACTCTTCAAAGGAACAGCCTGGATGTTTGCAGTAGGGTTTGCGCTGCTGTCCCTTGCCTGGTGTGGAAGGACGTGCCTAGAGTTACGTGTTATATAGTGCAAAGCGAGGGAGCTGTGGCCCTGGCCGCCGAGCTCCACGTGTTTCTAGACTAACCCACCTGCAGTGGGGCCTTTAGCCCTCCCTGAACCTCAGCGCCGGGACTAACACGAAGCCATGTGGATCATATAAAAATTCAAGCAAGGCCACTTGGTCCAAATGGGAGCCCAGCGGATTTTAGGTCACCGGAGAGGGTAATTAAGGCAAAAGCAATGTAGGATTAGAAAAAAAAAAAAAAACCTCTGCACTGCAAATCCCACTCTCCTTTCTGCTGGTGGACCTGTCTCCAAGAAAGGTGCCTTGATGGGTTAATGAACTCCAGGCAGGAAAGCAGCAAGTCTAGAGGTGCAGCTCCACGCACCATCCCAACTCTGTGCATGCTGGCAGGGCTGGAAGAGCATGGAATGTCTCCCCGGCATGGGAAGCCAGCCCTCCTTTCCAAACCTGGCTCCAGTTCCACTGGGATTTGGTCTTACAGAACCAGATTCCCTGAGCCAGGTATCTTTGGTTCCTCCAGTGGAGGCTGCATAATATTGCAAAAAATGACACACAAAAAGGAAACACAGAAGGGAATATTGGAGAGGGTTTAAGAAATCAATGTGGGAAAGGGAGAAAAAGGTGTAAGTACCTATAAATGCTTTTTTTGGACTAATTCAGAAGCACTTTCCTGATACCCTGGCCTGTTTTGTAAGATGGATACAGGTCACTGGCTATTTTAAGCCTTTGTTGCATGTCGTAGTAAAACCGCCTCCTGAATTTGGGTTTGCTAAACCTCTAGCTTTAGAGATCTTTTTAGGCGCATGACCAAGTCACAGCTGAGCATCTCTAAATTAATCCCCTTGAAAAGTCCAAGGCACAGGGAGGATGATCAAAGCCCCAGTCTGTCTTTCCTCCGCTCCCTCTCTCTCTGGGCTCGCTGCACCAAGCGGATGGGGATGCTAATTCCCTGGCACGCAGAGGATGAAACCGGAACGATGCTTGGTGAAATCCGGTTGGGATTGGTTAATCTTGGTTTCCACAGAGACAGTGCATTTCCGCCCGTGCAGGCTGCACTGGACCGGGTTGGTGACGCTGACTTGCAGAGCACGTTTCTCACTGCAAAGGCAAAAGGGAAAAGAAGAGTCAGGCAGGAGGGACGGGATGTCATTACCGTTGCTCAGACCTCGGTGCAAGGCGCGAGAGTTGTTTTTGGGTCAGGCAGCAAGCCGAGCACACCACATTAAGCCAAGCTGCAGCTCTAAACCCAGCTTTTGGGCTCGGCTGATCCCTGCTCCCGCACTTCTTGAAGGTCTCCCATGCAGGGAGACATGCACCCAGCGACTTTGGCATCGGGATCAGTGCCGATGGGGCAATATTGCTTCATGGGCAAAGAAAAGGCCAGGTTGCAAAAGTCCTGGGGTATGCTGCCAGCTTGGCCACCCGCTCGCCAAATGACCTCGTGAGCAATCACTCCTATCTCTATAATTACAGTAAAGATGATGACATCCCTTGTTCTCAGCTCAGAGATTAAAAGTACAGCATGAAATAGCTAAAAGAATCACAGGTAGGGTTGGGTTGTTTTTTTTTAATTCCCTCTCCAGGCAGACAGACAGACAGACAGACTGACTGACCATGCAGCCTCCTGGGGTCAGAGCACCCTGAGCGGAGGCAGCGGCTGGCTGGGCACAGGTACTGGGACAAAACTGTGTCACTGCAAACCATTGCCCAGCTTTTTAACCCTTTAACTTAGCTTTGGTGCTAAAAATTATTCTCATGAGTGAAGTCAGGAGTTTCTGCCACCCAAATTGGTTTTTCCTTCGCTGTTTGGGTCACTGCCAGTGGGGGACATCAGGACAGCATGGCCAGATGGCTGTCCATCTCTGCTCCAGCTGAGACAGGATGGCTGGCAAGGATGTTCCCCTTTGCTAAAGGCCATAAAAGCCACTATTCTATATCACAAATAACTTTCCTTGCACCATAAGCAGAGAAATGCCCAGCTCCTCCCTTGGGCTGGGGATGGAGATGTGGTGCGTCCAAGCTGATGCACGAGCTCCAGTCATGAGCTCTTTGACCAGCAAAGAGCAGGCATCATCGAGGCAGGAGAGCAAATTAGCAGGAGCAATGCCTGCACAGCAGATCTGTCCCCCCGAGCCACCACCAGCCTGGGGAAGCAGGAAGAGATGTCCAGGGACTCGGCCTTTGGGAAATCTCTCCTGCGACCTCACCCGCACTTCAAATTCCTGAATTTCCAGCATTTCTTAGTATAATATTGAGTGGTTTAAAGACTCAGTGGCATCAACTCCACTGCCTCTTTCAATGCTTTAAATACACTGAGGAGGATGTGCTGGGTTTCTGTTCTGCTGTGTTTAGGTTCCAGACCCAAGGTCTTGCCTTGCTTGAGCCGTTACAGTATTTTCACTGACACAGCCTAAGTCCTTCATGCAGCACAGGCTTAGTTTTTACTTCATTAACACAGACTGTTCAAGTCGTGTCACATCCCATAAGCCACATTTTTACCCAAATAATTAAGATGTTCACTGCTTCCATAAAAATGAATGGTTGGTTGGTTGGAGAGGTACTGGCAGGGTAGCAGCACAAAAAGCCCTCACGTTGTCCCAGGTATTTAATACTTATTTACTCTTGCCTCAGTGAGTTGAGGTTAAAATCCCTGCTTAGTTTGCTATTTTTACCGTGTCTTAGCAGAATGAGCTGCATACACAGAGGAGCCTCTTGGAGATTCCTGCCATCATGCACTTGGAGAGCAGGTTTAGCAGCAAGTGTCTGTAACAAGGACAAATGCTAATGACTTTCCTTCTCCTCTCCCAGAGCCCTCATCAAATTATAGGTAAGAAGGTTGAGGGTCTGTCGCTGTTCAAAATCAAGCTCTGTTGACCCCTTTGCACAGTGATAAGGAGCCCAAACCAGGGGAGAAATGGCATTAACCTGAATTTTGACCACAGGCAGGAGCCAGGCCTGGAAATCAGAAGGTCCTCGATGTATTTTGAGCCCTGTGGCTGTGGGACTTTAAGCAAGAAACTGAATCTCTCTAGGTCCCAGCTCCTGCTGGAATGAGATCAACTAAACACAAGTGTCTACATGAAGCTAACATTGTCCTGCATGAAGCTAACATTGTCCTGGGATAGCGGGCTCTGGAGAAGATGCTCGGATCTTTGCTCCATGTAACATTTCCATTAAATAAGGACTTCACTTCCCCCACCATGTTTTCCAGATCCCACCATGACAGTACTCATTCCCGCTTGATCATGTGTTGCTTTTCTTCATGTGAGAAGAGGTTTCAGCCTCAAAACCTTTTGCTGGGGGAGCAGGACAGCTCTTGAATGGCATCCAAAGAGCAATCCACATGGGCATTTGCAAGTCCAGAGTGGGATTACAAATCCCATCTTTTGTCTTCCCTGGTAGGCAACGCAATGCTGAACCCTGCTGCCAGCTCCACAAGCAGCAAGACGTCCTGGGACCTTGAGTGTCTTGGATGCTGCTCCTGTGCTTGGTCAATTGCCAGCAAAGACGAGGTTGGAGGAAATGTCAGTTTGGTTTCCAGTCCATCAGTCACATCAGCATTATACCTGTTAGTGCAGCAGCAAAAAGGGGAGATGACAGCTGCTGGCTGCCCTGGAATAAGACAGTTTATTTATTGACTGAAAGGGACAAAACACCTACCTGCATCAGCCCATAAACTGCATTAAAAGACCTTCCAAATCTCACTGCTACAACGAGATTTTACCAAGTAGCACAGCTGGGGAGATGCTTCCCCAAGTTCCTGCAGAATTTAGAACCCAAAGGAAGAGTCTGATGGAGATGGTCCAGCATAATCCTGTAAATCCAACAAAGTCTTTCATAGACAAGGGCAACACACAGTGAAAATACCCTTTGGGGTAAGACTCTGAGCAAGACACTGATGGCAGTGAAGGGAGACACAAGTCCCACTTCCACTCAGACTTGGGCTAAAAAATGAGTTTTCACTGTATAATCCTGTCCCACCATGGTACTTTGCTCTTCCACCTCTCCATTTTAGTGAGATGATTCAGACAGGAAAAGGTTGTTAAGGTGAAATTAAGGTGGAAGATAGTTTGCATTATTAAATTTCAAGCTTGGAAACACACCTCTATTCACCATCCATGCGTTAATTTCTTAAGTATTTCAATGATTGCTACTATTTAAGGAACATTCATGAATTTACTCATTACTTACAAATAATCTTCTGGCCTTCTGACAATTTAAAGGACCAACTGGGTTTCATATTAGAGGTGGAAGACATTGTCATTTAAAGACTTAAGGGCAGAACTGAATGTATTTATGACTATTCTGTGGCTGAAGACAGTCACAGTGCAGAGAGCTAACTAACATGCCCAAGGCCACAGAAAACAGTGTCAGAATTAGAGCTAAACCCAAATTCTCCAACTTTCAAGATCTTTTAACCTCAGATGAGCAACCTGCCATGGCAGTCCAAATACCACTCTCTTCTTTCATCCTGTAGATCTACTTGATTCAAGGATTGTGCCTTGGTTCAGACCCGGTTTCTTATCAAGAGCATGTCCAAACGGCAATGACTGCCTGCACATTATGTCCTCAAAAAACAGCTGGAAATTTTTTGCTGCCTGGAGAAGACCCCTGCCCTCATCCTTTTGCTTTCATCCCCCTTGTACTAATTGCATCCCAGCACCTTGTGGAGGTGCCATGTCTGCCAGCAGGAGAGCCCTGCCCTGAAGATCTGACAGCGGGATGGCTGGGATTCTCCAGAGCACTCGATTGACCCTTACTACAGGCTGCATAGGAGAATTTGTTCCAGACATCAGCCTCTATTTTAGTAAACCCTTAAGAGGCTTCCGAGACACTTTTGCTACCTCTTTTGTACAGACGCATGTTTAGGAGACCATCTACAAGATGTCAGAGCTCATGTAGGTACCAAGCACAGCTCTGCCTGAGACCAGCCCCGTCTGATGGCAGCTTTGGCTCTTCACCAAGCCCCAACGTAACCTGCACCCTGATGGAAGTCAAGTCAATTAGGACAAAATGACGGATAATGCTGCCGGGCATCTTCTGGGAAGTAAAATTACTTATTTTCAACAACATTTCCATTAGAAGAGACAGTAAGATGCAAGCGCTGGCTGAGACTCTGCCAGGGAAAAAATGCCAGCCCCTAGCATCCAGCCATGAAACCACCTGCAAAACGTAAAAGAAAAAAAAAGAGCTTTCATGGGAAAGTCAGGATCAACCCCAGCGCTGCTCCAGTCCTGCCAGAGAACCACATGATAATTTCTGTCTCTAAGAAACAACATGATAATTTCTGTATATAATAAACCACATGATAATTTCTGCATATAATTAACACCAAGGTGTTGGCGTTTTCTGAAAACACAGGTCTTTTTATATAACTGCAAACAATATTTTTGGGTGGAAAGAGCCTCTCTTGGCATCTTGGCGGTACAAGCCACAGCCACTGATCTCAGCTGGTTGTGTGGGCTGGGGCTTCTCTTTGCTCTTTGGATTTCATGGCTCAGTGAGCTCTGCAGGACTGGGTGACTTCTATCATCTACTCCAAACCATCATAGCATGCAAACTGCCTTTATCAGCTCACTTCACTCATCTATTGACTTGTGCTCATTAGAGGAGTTAATGGCAAATAGTTGAGGCGATGGCTCTGGGTGGGAGCATGCGTGTGTGAAGCACCACGAGCATTGCATGAACAGGGTCTGTGTGTACAGGAAAACCACATCCTGGAGTGAGAGCATTGTTAGAAATATAGGCACAAGCTGATCAGACGCCTGGGTAAACGCTGGCAAAAGGGAAACCAGCAGAGAAGAGATGACTCCAAGTGGAAGCAGACTACTGGCCCATGAAATATTAGAGTTTTGACTGAGCATTTAATCTAAGACCTCAGGGAAAACACAACCCAAGTAGCGCATAAATGGCCACTGACATCTGTCAGCGCTGTTGATAATACAAAAGCATCTATGTCACTAATAAGTGGTGGGAAGCAAAATGGTGAAGGGTAAGAGTGGAGAAAGATCAGAGGAGGTTTCTGTGAAGACAGAGGTTGTAGGACTAGAAAGTTAAATAACTGTATTGTTAAATAAATGTTAAACATATGAGATCCTTAAGAGCAAACACAGGTGACCTGGAATGCCTTGCAAGGAGCTGTGATAGGCATGAAAATACAGCAAAACATCGTTGATGAGATATTCGTTTATACCTGTGAGCTCCATCAGGAAGCACAGTGGGCTGGCAGAGAGCCAGCAACAAGCCGTGCCCAAGGACAGTAGTACTAACCACAGTCTGGGATGCTCCGGAGATACAGCCCCATCACTCACAGGGCTGGGAATGAACTGGAGTTTATGCAGATTTTCCAGGGTCTTTAAATGAGGTGCTGCCTGCCTATGGATGCAGCTAACGCAATCACAGAGCAGGAAGTAAGTTCTTTTTAGGAAGCAAAATTTGGGTAGAAGATGGCAAAGCCAAGTACAGTAAGTGCCTCATTTTCATGACAACAAACCAGAGGGATTTAAATGAGACTAAGCATGCAATGCAGTGTGAAACGAGGGTTCAGCAGCAATAAACTGAGTGGGATGTATTCCAGAGGGGATTTTTTTAAACAATCAAACCTTTCTAGAGTTTAGATCAAAGTCTCTTTCTGGAAAGACAGGCATCACTGTGGAGTACTTGGTTAAGGCTTCAAGAGAGTGTGCAGCTGTAAACAAGATGTTAGGAAGCATTAAAAGCAGGATGAAGAATACTGAAAAAATTGTAACACCTTATATAAGTCAGTGCTGCAGTCTCATCTGGATACCGGCTGCAGGCTTTGAGGGGATTCACAGCATTGAAAAAAATATAAAAAGGCTCACAGATGAAGGGAGGCTATGAAAAAGAAACCAAAAAAGCAGCATCTATATTCCACATGAAGAAAATACATAAGTGGTGGAAAGAGACCACTTTTTAGAGAGGTCTAAAAAAAGGCAGCTTTCAAGGCTCTGCTTCCTAACAACAGCCAAAGAGACAAACAGTAATATTGAGAATTTCAAGGTGGGTTAAAATAGCTTTCCAGGCAATGTGTAATCTTGCTGCTGTGGATCACTCCAGGCTGTGGCACTCACTGCTACTGGGTGGCACAGAGGTGAGAAAAAAAATGAGCAGGGTCTAAAATGACACTGGCTATAACACAGGTAATAAACATTTATATATCTGAGTTAGAACAGGTGTCATTTTTGGAAAAGATAAGTGCCTTCTGCATGAGGGTTTAAAGCACACTGGCTGTGCAGGCTGCATATTTGGCAGGGGAGGGATGGGGGGAGATATATCTCATCAGACCACTTGTAGTATTCTGCAACTTGCACGACAATGATACTGGGGATATTTGGGCTCAAAGGAAAAGCTATAGTTCTCGCTGTGAAAATTAAACCCACAATAGCTTAAACAGAGACCAAAATAGGAACAGCTAGTTTCTCAACGTGTACAAGTGTGAAACCTGCACCGAAACTTCATGTGCATTTTGTGTCACCCTGGCTGTAACCTCTCAGCTTTGCATGAGGAGCAAAGCACTGCATGGGGAGAGCCACTCTGTATGCAGGACCGGCACAGTCCACACCATTGTCAGCCAGCTGCAAACAGAATCATCCCCTGCTTTGGGGAGCTGGGACAAGTGCGATCCCTGGGAAGCCACGGCATGAAGGGCATCACATGTAAATAATCCTTGGTGGATAGTTCAATCCAGGAAGAGAGAGAGCCCGCAGGCTGCAGGCACTCTGGCATGCTTCATCTTCTCTGTTCTCCTGCTGCCTCTTGGGAGGGCAGTAACATTTGAAGTGTGCACAGCTTCAAAGCACTGGGTCCCACTTCCAGAAGAGAATTACACACTTGGAGCATAAATTTCCCTAAGTAAGACTCAGATGATTTTGACACCATCACCCCTATGACTCCTTGGCACACTTCATCCTTCTTTGCTCTGCCATCAGAGGAAGAAAACACCTTTTTCCATCCAGCTCTTACTAAAACACCCTGGGTCATGTAGCTACAGGAGTTTAAAAGCAATGATTTACTATCCTGTGTACCCGAGAAAATAATTTAACGTCCTCTTTGCCTCCTCACGCTGGCTGCTGGACTGTATTAGCACCACCAAAGGAAATCCCTCTCCATCCAGTGGTCCTTTTTTTAGTGCGGCCCTGAAGCTACAGCTGGCAACACTCTTCATCCCATGGGTTTGGTTACCAACACCAAGAAGCCCAGGGTGAGAAGATTAACTGGGACCCATTTTCGGGTGCTGATCATTCCTCCCTGCTCATAACTCAAGAGCAGCTGGATCAGCAGAGGATGAACGTGCATGGTAGGTAGCGTGCTGCTCATTCAGCATGTACTGCATTACTCACACGTGCACCAAAGGGACACGACAACATCGTAAACCACAATGGGTTTTCAAAATCTGCTTTGTGAAATCCTCTCTGAGGTCTTGCACAGTGAAAGCACGAGACAAACAGGATGTTTTCTCAAACCGCTACTTGCTTTTTAGAGACATAGGGTTGTTGGCATTGTGGAGGTCTTCTGTATCAGGTGGTCTTGCCTGAGATTAGACATTAAGATAGATCAAAGCTACGGAAAAGAAAGACTATAAAGAAGTCAGACATGAATAAAGGAGATCTCAAGTCAGGATCAAAAGGCCTTCCATAGTTGAAGGTCAGAACAAGTCCTCCAGGCATTTTAATGTCAAGAAAAGTCAGCTGAGTTAAACATGGTTCTGGCAGGTCCTTTCTCACTGTATGGCTTTTCAAAATTATCTGCAGTTGAGTGACACTTGATACTGTGAATTTTTTTTAAGCCTTCAAAATCAGCAAATGTTTACAGCTTATTTCTAATACAGTTTTGTACCTTGTGGTCTATGTTCAGGCAAATCACCTCCGAAGCTAGAAGAAGTGGCTTTTCTAAAGCATTTTTTTAATCTGCAAGAGAAGGACCTGGCTACAAACTGCAATCCCACGTTGTTCCACTGAAAACTCAACCACTCCACTTAAAAAATGGCTTTCAATCTTTTCTGGCTCAGACTTGCCTGTGTTTCATTTTTCTCTGCAGCTCACGCTGACATCTATTTACCAGCGCAACCACAGAGCCGCTTGCCTTCAGTTTTGGGAACCATACAGTACCACGTATTACAACACCATGCTAGCGAGTTGTGTCAGCAACTCTATTTTTGCCCTTTTAATGAGAAACAAGATTTGTTAATATCTGTACACTACCAGTGCAAAGTGTTACATGTGCCCAATGGCACATAGCAAGGCAAAAGCTAAGTCAGCTATTAGTACTCTGGTCTGCTGGCGTCTGGCCGGTGCACCAAGACAGTTCCTTTTATTCATGTCTGAAACATAAAAATCATTTTCCTAAGAAGACAGCAGCTGCCACAACACTGATGGGCTTTTTTTCATGAAGTGTCTGTGGTAGATCCAGGTATATTCCTTCTCCTCTAGCTAAGGTGTAAACCTAGTCCGTTAAATATTTGGCTGTCTCATTCTTAAAATGCATTTATTCCTACTTGAACCCAAGGTCAGGTGGTCCCAGAGCAGCACTGGCGAGCTGCTGTTCGTTCTTCATTTATTTAGTAACTGGGGCATTTGTGCATCCATCCTTGCTAGCCAGAGAGCGCTTTCCGGAAAGTCAGTGAGCTGTAAAGTATTTCTACCTCTTCCAGCAAACCCCTTTGGCTCATGTGTTTCTGGGCAGAGGAGGATCCCCAGGGTGATGGGGCAGGGGCAGCTCCTACCCTCCCCTCTACAGGGCTGTTCGCCTTCATCGAGAACTGGGGGTAACAGCCAGGTTTCAAAGAAAGACCCAAGCAGCTAAAAAAGAGGTTAACAGGGGTCAGGTCCCAGCCATACAGCCTCACTACCCATGGGGACTGAACCCCAAAGCTCTTGTTTTATGGTGGGAAGGCCCCCAAAAGTGGTTTTGAGACATCACTTTGCAAGCACGCTGTGTGGTGTACCCTAACATCCCCTCTCCTCCATCCCTGAGAAATTTGATTGAAATAAAAAGTGAATGTAATTATCCGGTCTTACATGAAATTCAAGAAAGGGATCAAAAACTAATTGAAGCTTCACCATCCAGCTGAACTGGGGTGAACGCTCACCCGCTCAACTCCCAAACCACAGCCCTAACACGACCACCGTATCCAAGCTGAAGGCATTGGACTTTGGGATGGGAGAGATGCACTTTAGGCACCTAAGCTCACCTAAGCACCATACCCTGATCTTGTTACCACACTTGGGCTACTAATTAATCCCCCCCTGCCCACCTCAGCACAGGCACACTGGCTGCAAACAGCAAGGCTTGGGCAGCACTGTCTCCCTGCCTGCAGTGGGCATCGGGCTCCTGCAGCCGTTGCTGACGGTCCCCGAGTTCTACTCCTATTGAAGCTGAGAATTCATTTAAACACTTCAAAAGGAGAAGTCTCGTTCTTTTTTTCTCTCCTTGTGTCATCAGCATTCAATGCCTGACGTAATTTATCCCTTACGAAGCACTCGCTAAAGCTGGTCAATGGTTTTCTGGATGAAAAACATGCCTTCACTTAAATAGGGTATTTCCTGGGAAATCTCATCAACAAAGCAGCTTTAAAAAGAAAAAAAAAAGAAATGGCAAAAAAGCACACCCAGTGTGTTAAATATTTTATTTCCTCCAGCAGGCAAATGAAAAATTTCCAGACCGCTGAGTGGGGGCGGAGAAGGCAGCTCCCAGCCACCACGGGAATGCCATGACAGCGTCCACCTACCAGAGCTGTGCCTAAATAGACGGGTTATTGATCTAACACCCTAAGAGCAGGCACCCCAACATGCCGCATGTCCAGCTCAAGTACTTGGGACTGCAGGGAACTGTCTACTCTAAAATCCACATACCACTCCTTTTCCCCTTCCCTGGTCCCTCTGTGCAGTTTGATACTGTAGGAATTAAATTCACTCCAGAATTCAATCTATTTTGCACTTTCTCTACGGCTAAAATTGTAAGTTTTGCATCAAGTCTTCAGCACACTGAAGACTTACAGACTGGCAATATGCAACTGTGTTGTGGAGGAAAGTAAAAGGATAGGGAGAGCTGGGCATGAGATGGTGGGTTTGTGGTACCCGCTGATGTGGGAGTGCAGTGGCAGGAGGGAAAGCGCTCGCGTCATTACCATCCTCTCAAATCAGTAATAACATGAGAAGAAGTGTCATCCAGGGCTAACCCAGGAGCACCTGCCTCTGCAAGGAGCGGAAACCAGTTCTGGCACAGAATCATTAAATGAGTGATCTTGTTAGGTAAGAAATTATTTCTACAGCTGTGTAACATCCTCACTGCCATGGTCTGCCCTGCCTACAGGCGAGGTTCTGGTGTGCTTTGCAGCTCAGTTTACATCCTACTTATTTTTGGATAAACAGAGGAATTTAGTTTCTGAGGATGACGGTTACATGTATTGTTGTCCGGCGATGCATGCCACTTGCCTTTATCCACTCAAACTGACCCAGTTCTCAACATCAGCAGCTTTCCCGGGGTGCAGCACCAATATATAAACTACAGCTTCTTCTGAAGTCTCCAATTAGTCATATTTTCTCAGCTATTCTGAATCCTGGCAAAGCTTTTGAGAGTCAGCTCTCATCTGGCTTTCTGCTTCAGTAGGAGCAAACATGGCCGCAAGACACTGGAGTGTTACATATTTTATAAAAACCACTATGCCAAAAATATGATTCAAAGTCCTTGGCTGGAGACAGAGCAAAAGCAGAACATTGGCTCATTCACAGGGTTATGCCAAGAATCCTGCATTATAAATGCACCAGCACATAAATAAAATAAGACCACTTAGGAAGATGATTGCAGACTTGCCTCCCGTTTAGGACATCACAGACCTTGATTCCCGGGCAGGCTGGGAAGCAGCAAAAGTCCTTCCTTACTTTTTCTTTTTGGCACTGGTCGTTGCCTTCACCCAGCCAGTGGGCTGAATTCACTGGACCCACACTTGCTGGGGCATACGCAGCCCACATTTGCAATGCCCCTCCTGAAAGGATGCTCTTGGCCTGGTTAGCAGATGCTGACAAAATTTTGCTGGCTGAATTCTTGAAGTTTAAGGAAGGATGAAATTCTGAAAAAAAAAACTTCAAAGGGAATCTGGCACCTTTCAGTCATCTGGGATGTATTTATTCAACTCCTGCAAGAATGTGACATATAGGGAGCTGATGGTGAGGACAGTAAGTATGGGATTATTCAACTGTTTACCACTCAAATTTACAAGGGGGCAACAATTTTCTAGTATCAAACAGTGGTCGAAATAGCTGACAGGTGCATTATGTTGGAAAACGATGCCACAGCAAAGCGCTGCTGTTGCCCTGTCATTTCCCTTTGATACAGACATAACCTATAGTCATCCCAATGGATGACCAGCTCTGCTTTTCCCACTGGTACATGCAGGGCTGTGAATGAAACATATTTTTAGAGTCTGGCAGAGGTCTGAAGTCACAAAAAGTGGGAAGCTACCACCGAGCTTCATAGAGATTCCCTAAAATTATTATAAAAAAAATCAAAAGTGTGCACACTTTTGAAGTTCTCTCCTCCTTTTTTTTTTTTCTCATTATTGTTTGGGACCAACCTGTGGAAGTGAAACTGCCAGGAAGCCAGCACAGATAAGTGGGTGAGCAATTTGCTAAGGCAAAGCCACAAGCTCAGCTTCTGCTGTCACCAATGGCTGCGATGCCACTAGAGCTGTGGGAAACAAACAGATCCAGGGGCCGGCAGCCATGAGGATGATGGCACGAGGGCTCTCCCCACGTGGAGGGGCCGGGAAGTGGGGTTCCGTCGTCACATCCCACCCACGGCTCCGAAAGCTTCAGTTCAATAGTGCCTCTGTGGGGCAGCCGTGCTGAGAACCTGGCTGTCATTGTCCCCAGCCACCCTGGCTGCCTGCCGACCCTGCAGCCCATGAAATGCTGAGCTGCCTGCGCAGGCAAACAGCTCAGCTCTATTATATTCTGCACACATCGCCGCTGAGCTCATTAAAGCCAGAGCCAGGAATGTAATGGGAGGGCTCTGACATCCCAGGGAACATCCACCACCAGGTGCACTCACCCCGCACCACACCGCGGCTTTGGCACAGGCATAATTCACCTGGCTCCCTTTGAATGGTGTGTGACAGCTCGTGTGCGCATGCGGGGAGCGGGCGATGGAGAACGACTGCTTTTAGCGCTACAGCTCTCAGTCACTATAGCAACCTGGATATTCATCATCCCATCTGATGCTTCATTTCTGCCAGCCAACCAGGGGCTGATGCAGAACATTGAGAGATGGGTTAATTTACTGCCTCCTATGATTGCTGCTCGGTGCACCCCAGATAACCCCTGTATAAGCTAATTCTGCATGAATTTAGCTTTCTGGGGTTTTTTTTTTTTAAGTTTACTGGGGATGGTCCTGCTCACTGCTGCTGCAATAGCAGAAGCACTGGCACAGAGGACTTCCGGCAGGGTGTCACCATGACCTACTTAGTGCAGGATGAGGTGACATCCTGTTAAATTGCCAGTGGCTTTCTGGTCCTCTGGACCACTCT
Source organism: Pandion haliaetus (assembly GCA_013401275.1). Classification (NCBI taxonomy): domain Eukaryota; kingdom Metazoa; phylum Chordata; class Aves; order Accipitriformes; family Pandionidae; genus Pandion; species Pandion haliaetus. The sequence continues at coordinate 97,267 of VYZV01039015.1, read as the reverse complement.
GTCTGGTAGCAATGCTGAACTAATCTGACCCCGAAGGCAGATTTCTGACAAGAAGGCATGTACCTCTGGCCATCGGTATAACCTTGCTCTGTCAGCATGAGAAATGTCTCCCCTCCTTGGCTCCTCTGACCTGGAACAGCTGTGCTTAATCCTGCTTCTCTATTTCCAGATCTGATCTGAAAGCCTAGATTTTTCTCCTTTTCTAATAGAAAAGAGAGAAATTAGCTAAAGCTTCAGGGGATAAAAAAATGCCATAAAAACCCAGAGGTGTTATTGTGCTGTATTCTCCTGCAGCTTTTCTCCCAGAGAGAAGAAATGTTCCTGTTCACCCTCCCAGTGTGAAGCAAGATTTTTGTCACATAGTGCCTGATAAAAGGTTGCACTTTCACGGGCAACCAGTGACACATACGAACATTTTCCCCAATGATTTAGGCAGGTAGTATCAGGGCTATCCAGCCTGCAACCACCAGCTCATTCCTGAAAGCTAAACCATGAATTTTTATCAAAGGTGAATGCAGAGGGGTGGGGTGTGCTCAGGTTACCTCGGCGGCATTATGCCAGCGAGGAAGATGGCTCCTCCTCTCCCAGCATCCACACTGTGACATTTTAGCTAAGGAAGCTGAATCATCCTTCAATTAATGACAGGCTCTTAACCTGATGTTGAGGAGGCTAGCTGAGGTCTCCCTCCTGTTAAAAATGCCTCTCTCTATGGCCAAAAGAAGAATTACTCCAACATAGTGATTTTTCCACCCCTTGGGTTTACGCTGTCCCTGCTTGGGAGGCATTTGATGGGGAAGGACACAGTAGCAGGGACATTGCAGGCAGCACAGTGTTTCCTTCGAACACATTGCCCTGCCAGGTGCCTCCCAAACTAAAGGCAGTTTAAAACACGTACCAGACCCTGCAGAACAAGGCAGGGAAGAATGATTAGGCAAAGGATGACGGCCGGGAAGGAGAAGGGTAAGCAACAAGTCAGGGTGACTCAGGGCACAGACCTCTTGATTGCTCCATCATCACATTCAGGTTTCTGCTTTTGAACCAACTGCTACTTCCCTCTTATTTCCTGGGTTAAGAGCACACCCAGGGCCTTTTGGAGGAGCCCGAGGAGATAAAGCAAGTATGCCGGGCTTAAAAAGGGATTTTAAATACGAGGGATGTTCAGAAGGCCACAGGGAAGCTTAGGTGCAGATCGTATCAAGGTTGGTGCTACTGAAAAAAACCACTGAGAAGAGGCTGGGATCTCAGGAACACAAACCCAGATCACGGAGTGACTCGGAACATTTGTTTTTTTTAGCTGCCAACATCCCCATGGGCTATCAGCAGAGTCCCAGAGGTGGAGGGTATTTTAGGGATGATGTTTGAACAGGTTTACAACTGTTCTCAGGACGTCAGGGGCTGACACACCTTGTCTACACCAAAATTCTCCAGCAATGCTATTTTTTTAAAAGTCTTGAGAAAACTTGGCCTCCGTTTCCCAGCACAGGATAGCCAAAAGATGGGCATGGTTGGTCATTAAGGATAATTTGGATTAGAGAAAAGAGAAGACAAGAGAAATAACTGCAGCAAGGAATCATGAGGCGTACAAATTAAGGAGGAAGTGGGGGATTTCAGAAACAGCAGGAACGAAGAAAGAGGATGGTTGGACCGTGCAGAGTTGTGAGCAGCCTCTGTTCCTATAACGTAGGGAAAAGTTGCTTCTACTGCCTCAAAAATTCCGTCATATAAAATTGTCCATGCAGGAAAGGCCAGCTAGAACCTTCTGACATCACCTCTGTGTCAGCATTACAGCATCCCAATGAAATATTTTGGGTCTAATCAAATTTCAGGCATGATGAAAGTCATTATTGTTCTAGTTGAAAGCATCAGAGTGAATCAGGTTTGAAGACATGAAGCCTGGGGAGAACAAACGATGAGGCAGGTTTTGAAAGAAAGATTTTCTTTCCATTATGACACTTAAAAGTCATGAAGCAAAGTCTTTCCAGTACTGCACAGTACCATGCAGGTAGTTGAAAAGAGGAATTTTAATTCTGGACTCCTAATGTCCTCTCCAACAACCAACAACAGTCAGATTAGCCTAAAACAATGTGACAGATGACCTGCTTGGTATCAGCCACAGGCACTCCCTGGAACAAAGAACCAAACTGAAAAATATCACCCTATGACTAATGATTAAAGGTAGCCTATTTCTCTACATTTCAAGCCAGATAATTCCTAAGAGCACCAAACTTTCACTAGGTTTCCTTAATATTATGGATTCATGATGCCCTGCAAGGCATCAAGGACGCTCCTTAGAACTGGGACTTAGGCTATACCAGGAAATCAATTTTTTACCTGATAAAAAAATGACAGGCAGGATTTTAAGTGGATCTTCTGTATTCAGAGAGGTTGGGTGGCCAATTCGTTTTTTATTATTTCAGGAGCATTTGCTGAGATGTTGCAGAGTGGTCTCAGCATCACTTCTGCAAAGTAAAGGGCTCTGAAGCTGCAATCCCAGAATAAAAATGCTGGCACTTCTGCTTCCCTTTGTTCTCTCATCTTTATTCATTGATATATTAGCACAATTCACATAGGCAGGAAAAAAGGCAACTTGCTGTGAAGAGAGACAACTATGTCTTATTTAACTACCTAACCTATTTCTGCTTTTCTTTTGCCTAACTTATTCAACAAGAAGTTTGGATTTGCAGAAATAACTGAAATAGCTGTGTTGGATCATGTGAAATATACTCTTCCTTGTGGCAAAGCCAGCATGAAAAGCAGGTGCATAAACAAAAAGATTTTTACTTATAGAAATGAAAGGTTTGGAGGGGAAATGCACATTGCCAGGCCGATTCCCACTATATTCAGCATTTGCATATTCATTGCAACAACACATAATTTTCATTTCAGGGTATTGCATGACTCCACTGGAGGACAACACCTATGTAAACACAATGTGGACATATACATTCAAGCATCTATCATCAGCTACCCAACCTGGAAACATAGCAAATCCCTACTGTCTGAAATTCAACTTCTGGCTCAGTAGGCAGGGTGATCTCATTTTGGAAATCACAGTCTATATCAATATCCCTGCCCTATTAGATAGGCTTTTAAATGATCTCAGGAGCACATCACACAGCTTTCAGCAAGGCGAGGCCCGGGGAAGGTGCAAGAGATGATTCAGATCAGAGAGAAGCGCTGGGGAGGGACGGCAGAGGGCTGAGTGACTGCTCGTGACCTGCCAGCGAGGCTGTCAGTGCCCTCCATCTCCCTGGAATAAAAACGGGTCTGTTCTCGAGCAGGCTTAGGATGCAAGCTTCAGAGTGCAGACACGTTACTAGGCACAGTAAAATGCTTTTAATTACTGTCTGGCACAGTTTGCATTCTCAGCTGCAAAAGAATTGATCCTTCTTCCTATTTTTCCTTGCACTGGAGGGTACAGTTTTTACTTAAATGCTATTTCTGTTGATGAGCCTCTTTCCTTCCCACCCCTGACCTGCTGCTTCATGTAGTTTGGAACTAATGCCAAAGGCTGTAATTATTGACAGTCACAGGCAGCACCACTGCAGCGACTCCAACAACGTCACCATTATACCAAACAACTCAGGACCCTCCATGCCTTTGGATTCAACCCTCTCCTTCGCAAACACCCCACAGGGATTCTGCAATGCACTGCCATGGTTGCAGGAAAATGGACCTGGTGACCTACACGGCTTTATGCTCCTATATCAATTTCTCCAAATACAGGCAAGTTTGGCAAAACAGAGTTATTCTAAGAATAAAACATGGCATGATGTATACCTAGGTTTCCAGTCTAAGATGGATACTAATCACTTCACAGGGCTGTGGTAAGGATTAATAACCACAATCCCCGAGCCATGTCGAATGCTGTTTGGAGGTACCAAATGGTGCTAGGCTTACCATTATCATATCCATCTTTTAGTAGGCAGAATTATCAATATTTTGCACTTCTATATTTCAGAGTCTGTGCTAGGAGAAATCAGCAGATTTACACATGGCTCTGAGAAATTTGCTACATCAACCAAATGCCTGCAAAGCTAAAGCCATTAACAAATCAAATATCTACAGCTCAAGCATTCAGTATTAATTTATTTTTCTGCAGCCATTCCAGCTGAGCAAAATATCTTCCCCCACCCCAGTTTCTAATCAGCTTCCATCCTCCTCTGGGCTTAGCAGAGTTAAATCTTTCACATTGCTCTCTGTGATAAATTGAAAAATTGAGCTGTGAATGGGGAAAAATGAGTAGCAAAGCAAATGCTTCCACTAGTAATAGATTAACTCTTTGTTCCAAGGCTATCACATCATTTCAAGAGGCTTCCTATATGTTTTCTGAAGAGCCATTGCAGTGACAAGATAAGATGACACCACTGTGAAATGATCTCTAGGAAAAGAATCATTCCTCCAGTCTCAAAGGGTATGCCTGCACGTGAGCTAGCTGTAGAGCTCAGTGGTAGCACTACCAAAATGGCAAATTAATTCCTCATCTCAAGACATAACTTGCATGAGGACTATCTTACAGTCATCTTAACACTTTCAAATACTTTCCACTAATGTCACAAACAAGAAATATTCTTCAGTCTAATTTAAAAACTGCATCTGAGGATCGTGGTTTTTTGCAACATAAATTTTTGTTCGCGAGTAACAGAGGTAGCTGATGAGGGTTTTCAGTAAATGCGATAAAAACAATCTTTTTGTGAAACTGATCTGTTCTCAGTCTCACGATTCTCCCTTCCTGACTGCAGCAGAGTGAACTGGTCTTCCTTCCCTTCACAGTTCCGGAGCTTCTCTTTTCTAGCTCCAACAGCTCTATATACAAAATATACTAATAGGAAACCAGTTGACAACATCTAGGGCATCTGTTAATACAAAAGCTAGAAATAAGGAAAGGACAGCAGAATGATATGGCAGTCAGATCTCTTAATACACGAGCACGCAGTCACTGGACCACAGAGCTTGGAAACATGTTGTACACAAAACTAAAAACCCAACATGAAAAGCCAGAGGATCAAAAGGAGTGAGCGTAGGTGCGACCCCTCAGAAGAAAAGTGCTAATACTCTCTCTGATCTCATCTGTCTTGGCGCAGATCCTGCTCTTATCAAGGTGATGCACTGAACGACATCCATATTATGCCAAGAGTTCAGTATTAAGCAATCTTCCGTATCACTGGGTGAACTTCCACGGCTTGTGCAGTGCAAGCGATCAGGTTAGACGATTAGAAAGAGTCTGCCTGACCTTGAGATCAATGAAAGCCCTCCTTAATTCATGCAAGTTTCCTGGGGCCAAAATCCTGCCATGGCCACAGAGAGCCAACAGGCTTATTCAGATCACTGAGAAACAGAGGTCATAGCAAACCTACCGCTGCCAAATTCAGTGCAGCATCGTACAACAGCCAGCGCGAGCTACTTGGTGAGCCAGTCTGCAAAAAAAAATACCTGAAAATGACCTGGCAGCTTATAAATCTACTTCTGTGCTTTCATGAGGCTCTGCCTCGGCAGCCCTGCTTATATGCAGTGAGGTCAAGCTTGTGATGTACCATTAGCATGCCCCGGTCCTGATGCTGAAAGGAGATAAGAGACTCTTTTTAGATCAACATTTCCCAAAGGTGATGATACTCACTTGACTCTCTTCTGGGTGTATGCATCTTCACATGACACTTACATTCAGGGAAGAGCTAGCTACCTTTAAATTGCTGCACATAATTATCTCTGAATCCCTGCAGCACAAGAGGGGAACAGCTGGAATTACTGGCTCCATGTGTAAACACTTGTGACCAGGAGAAAGCAAGCTGCTGACAGGTAATTAAGTGCTCCTTAGCTAGTGGAAACACTTAGGTCACTAATTGGAGCTGCTTCTTACTCTTTTGCTCTTTCTGTCCCTCACACAAGGAACTGAGCTGCTGCCAGCAAAAAGTCAGCATAATAAAGGCTTATTAATCTTCAGTTCTATACTCAAAAAGAAAACCTTTACAATGATTTTTTCGTATCCTCCGTGATCTCTGAGTTCTCTGAAACTGTGACCCACACGTGCTGTTGCAAGGATGAGAGGTGAAGTTCAGTCCTTGGAGAAGACGTGGTGATACAGGAGCAGGACCAAAGCCTCAGGACCCCAGAGAGCATTACCTGGGAATGATTTGGTTCCCGTTGAGTAAGGCTGCAGCCAGCACTTACCAGCCTGCAAGTATTGCTACAACATTCAAAGCTGCCTTTTTAAAAATATTTTATTTAAATTAAAAGAAAGTTCTGATTTTAACTTTACAAAGGTGGTCTTCGCTGTGCACACAGGCAAAAGCTCTCCAGACTGATGTAAATACAATGCAATCCAGCACCCTCACTTTTTTGAAGGTACTTCTATTAAACCCAAACAGGGGCTACATTAACTTGCCCGATAAGCCCAATACCAAATCAATCCAACTGTAATACTTCAGTATTCTCATGCCAAGCTGACATATCGTACATCCAAACACTTACAATTATTAGGATTAAGCGTTTGAAAACAAAGGTGTGAAGTGAGAGGAAGAAAAGGCTTACCCTGTGGATTTTGCTCTGTTCCTTGGGTAACCACTGACTAATTATCACATTTTCCCTTACACAGACAAACTGTTTAACTGAACCCTAAACACTCTAGATCTGCTCCAAAGATAACTTCCACTTGAGATAAAGGAGCAAGTGGTAACAGAAGATGATTAACAGCCTATCATGGAAAGTTAACCGGCAACAGCACACCCAATGACTTACAAACTATTCTCCAGAGTACACTGGAGTAGGAGCCCAGAAGTCCCATGCTAGTTAGAGCAGCTGTTAACAACAGTGTAATGAAGCACATTTAAGAGATGTATTAAATTTCAAAGGCATTCTGGGTGAAATTGGGCAGGGCAGCACTAGAGGCAGGGCTCCTGTTCCCATCTCTGCCAAAACCCCTTTCTGCCATCTCCTTAGATATAAGCACCCTAGCTGCTTGCCTGCATGATAAAAGATAGAAGACATCCAAAGAAATGATCAGAGGAAAGAGAAGCTAACTTACTAGTTAACTTACACCCTTTCTACTCCCCACAGTTTGACAGCTAGACACACAGCTTCCTCCCAGCCCTCCCATTCACCAACAGAAGGCAGGACTAGAAAACATAATTTGTTCAAAGCCACAAACAAAGAAAACCTCTTTGCATACATGTTATGGGTTTGTGTGGTGCAGGATTTTTTTGGTAGCGGGGGAGAGGGCTGCAGAAGTGGCTCCTGTAAGAAGCTCCTGGAAGCTCCCCCGGCAACAAGTCAGACCCGCCTCTGGCCCAGGCCAACCCCATCAGTGACGGTGGTAGTGCCTGGGAGAACAGATTTAAGAAGGGGAACCTGCAGGGAGTAGAGGGATTGGAATGTGAGAGGAACCCCTCTGCAGATACCAAGGTCAGTGAAGAAGGAGGGGGAGGAGAGGCGCCTGAGGAGGCTGATGGCCCTGCCGCCTGTGGTGAGATGGCAGGCTGTCTCCCTGCAGCCCATGGATGTGAGCGGGGGAGCAGAGGCCCCCCAAGATGGCCGTGACTCCATGGGAAAGCCCACACTGGAGCAGTGTGTGACTGAAGAGCAGCCTGCGGAAAGGACCCACACCAGGGAAGTTTGTGAGGAACTGCAGCCCGCAGAAAGGAACCCCGTTGGAAAAGTTCATGAAGGACTGTCTCCTTCTGGTGGAGCAGGGGACGAGTGAGGAATCCTCCCCCTGAGGAAGGAGCGGCAGAGACAATGTGCAGTGAGCTGACCTCAACCCCCATCCCCTGTTCCCCTGTGCAGCTGGGGGGAGGAGTGAGAGAGAACCGGGAGTGGAGTTGAGCCGGGAAGGAGGGAGGGGTGGGGGGAAGGTGTTCTGAGGTTGGGTTTTCCTTCTCAGTATCCTTGTTTTGATTTGATTTGTAGTCAATTAAATTGATTTTGTTTCTTCCCTAAGTTGAGCCTGTCTTTTGCCTGTGACCATAAGTGGGGAGTGATCCCTCCCAGTCCTTGTCTCGACCCACGAGCCTGCCTTTGGATTTTCTCCTCATCCCATTGTGGCCAGGGGAGGGGGTGGGGAGTGAGCAAGCGGCTGCGTGGTGCTTTGTTACCGGCTGGGCTGAAACCGAAACAATGACAATACACTATAAGTTTAAAAAAAGCCAGCTGCTTTTTGGAACTGAAAAAATCCTGAAGCAGATAGGATAGTACTGTGGAATGGCGCTAACTGCTGTCTCTAATTTGCAGCCCTTGACAGGAGAGAACTTGAAACTGTCGCACAGTGCTCGGTTTTATACGGACCACAAGTTTCACTTTAGTTCCATTGTCATTTAACAGAATCTCAGAAGGACAGTAAGGATGCAATTAGTTTCCATTGGCTTATTAGTCACTATTTCCACTGCTGAAAGCATCCATGTGCTCTTCCTATTACAGCAAGAACCATCTTCATATGGTCTCTCTTGGTCTTTTGCAAAATCCCCAACCTTTCCCGCTGACCAAGCATTCCCAGTCAACTTTGAGAGGAGGAGAACTGGAGCCTCCCATGTTGCAGACATTTACCTGAGGAGAAGCCGAACAAACTGCAGAGCAGCTCATGTCACCTCTCCGCCGGCACCCAGCTGCTCTGCATCCTCTTTTGCAGAGGAAACCACAACCCAAACCCAGCCTCACTATAGACTTGCATGGCCACAGACTCAGAGCTCGCTTGCATTTTGAAGAATTACGCTATTTGGGTATGTTTTTCTACCGGCCGACCACTATAGATGTGTGATATTAACACCTGCTACCGCTTCTGACTGTATCCCAATCTGTTTTTTTCTTTCCAGGTTTATTTGACAATGAAAAGCCAAAAGGCAAGTGATGAGCTGCACTTTGGCCATGAGCAGAATGACAGCTTCGAAAGGGATTTTCCAAAAATTCCACTTTAGCTTCTATATACAAAGGTCAGAGCAGGAAGGAAAAACCCTACAGTGACCCAGGACTTGCGATGAATCTGAAACCCTCAACAGCACAATCCTGCTAGTACCTGTCTGTGCTGTCCTGCTCTCTCAGGGCAGCAAGAAAGCCCAAGATGCCTCTCCAGCTTTTTTCCACACATTTTTCATTCACTGGCTACAGATTATTTTTCCAGCTCTGGAGGATGAGCAGTTCCTGCAGCCCATCAATACTGTTCAGTTGTCCAGAAGAGCTGTTAACGATGAGACTGAGCCAATCACCCAAGGTTGAATGTGCACATTACACCCTTTCCCTTGCTCCCAGCTTCTGGCTGACCCAAAAAGCAAGAGGTGTCCAGCTAGGTCTGCTCCCAGCAGACCCCAGCTCAGTCCCACGCTGATTGCTCTTCCAGCACTGGCTCCTGAAAAACAAACTTGCAGAATAATCCAGGCTGGAGGGGACTGCTGAGGTCACCTGCTCCAACCCCTATCCCATGTGGGGCCCACTTGAAAATTAGATCCAATTTCAGGACTAGGCAGCAAGCAAAACCTATTACAGCTGATGGCTCAGGGAGGCTGGTCAGAGCCAGCCGCCCCTGAACTGCTATGGCCAGCCCTGGCTGAAGGCATTAGAAGAGGACAACTTGTTGTTGTCTGCTAAGGACAAGGAGATGCTGATCCTAATCCAGATGCATTAAGATTTTCCTGGAGGCTTCCCGACACAGGACTGCTAGACGATGACAGCCTACAAGCTCCACAAATGTTGGAGCCAGGATAGGACAGAAAAGCTGTAGAAGGAATACCCCCCACCACCTGGGATGGAGGCACAGCAAGCTGCGAAGGGGAGCATCTCCTGTACCCCCAGACCTGCGACAAAATAGAAAGCAGTAGACTGGGAAAATGGAAATGGTTGATAGATTTACCGCTGTGATGAGGCAGCCACCACAGGGCTCTCCAGAGACAGGGATGTGCCCGTGGTCATTCCTGATGCCCTGAGCATCTCCTGAACCAAGAACAGCACCAAAGGAGACAGGGGCAGGGTACAGCCATGGCTCTTGGCAAAGAGGGACAACCAACTGCTTTCAAACCTGAGGGCAGAGCCTTCAGCTCCAGGAAGACTGGAGGAAGACGGGATTGCTGGCATCTCCTGCCTGTGAAACTCTAGCCTCAGGGCTGATTGCTACAGCAGAGACTCCTTCCTTTACTTCATGCCTTTATCTCTTCTCATCTACAGGATCCAAAGAAGATGAAGAGGATGAGCTGTCTGCTGCCTGGTTGCACAAGGATACAGACAAAGGGAAAAGAGGGTGCTGTGCTATTTAAAGCTGCCTCCTCCTCAATTCCTAGGGGTGGAATTTTACCTCTGGAGTGCTGATTGCTTTGTAGGAAGGATTTAAAGACTACTTATACAAAAATGATCATATGCCTAGTCAATACTTTCCATTTCAATTGTTCTCAAAATCCAGAATAATGTACCCAGTTTGCTATAGAGATTTACTGCCATTTTTATACTGTTTTACTAAAACAAAATCAAAGTGCTGGTTTTTAAAATTTTAAGTATGTAGAAAGCCCCTTTGACAATAAGCTTACAGCACGTTTCCTTAACTCCGCAGCATCTAAAGTGGCTTCAAATTAAAAGAATTTTGAAGTACTGTGATTAGTTTGATTACTAAATCAACAACTTGATTTAGTAAAATCACTGGCAGCTTGCAAAGTATTAACAAGAACAATTAACAAGTGTTGGCAGTTTTTGAGTTATATTTACAAACTGAACTCAGACTAGAATAAATACAGCTGAAATCCTACCTTCTCTAATTCTTTTAACCTTTCTGTTTTTACTTTGGAAAAATAGAAAGTGTTCAAAATGAGCAGCATATACTCTAAAGGTTAATGCTAACTACCTAGACCAAAATGCCTTCAGTAAATCAAGAGTCCAGAAAAACCATCCTCCAACAAACTTCTATTTTTTTTTTAAGTCAAAGATGGCTTTTAAAACCCAAAATAGACTATTCCAGCCCATCTGCCCTTGTGCCACTAGACAGGAGAAATTAAATTAGTGCTTGGATGCCTAGATTTGAAAACTGGGGACATAAGCCACAGTAGGGAAACAGCACATTGGAAATTAAGATGGCTTTAACAAAGCACGTGCTAGTTCAGCACTTGCTCTGGTTAAATTTAATGAGTCATTGGGTTTTGGTAATGTAAGGCAATATAGCGTGTGCCTCCTTACATAATCTTAAGTCTAATCAGATTTCATGAATAAGCATTTTCAAGTCATAAATGGGCTTCTTGTTAATAAAATGTCAAGTAATAAGTTGCTGTAGCGATGGTGATTGATGGCCAATGCTGCCTCTGGCTACAGAAAGAGAGGGTGCAGTGCTTGCTCCGTGTCAGCTTTTTTCTTTGCACAATTTCTACCCATCTGCTTTGCAAGAAATCCCACAGAATTAAGAGGATGCTTTGCACTTGGATCTAGGATAGCTTCGCCCAGCCATGGGTGCTCACCACAATGCCCTGCCTGAGATACCAGGAGGGATGCTGCAACCCTCTGCCTCGCCAGTGCTCCCAAGGATATGTCCCGTGGCTTCCTGGGCATCAGTAAAACTTAACTGCTCCATTTTTTTCCTCCTGAATTGCTGGAAAACTCACCCGTGCTGCCAGGTGCCCGGGGGACCTGTGGGAGGGTTGTCGGCACACCAGTGGCTCTGTTGTGTGAGCAAACCAAGGGGGCTGTCAGCTTGCACTGCTCTGCTCAGTTCAGCTGCACCCTCTGATCAAAGGTGTGCACTGATGGGGCTGATGAAGGCGCAATACCCAGAAGCCAAATTAACCTTCCTCAGGTGACAAAAGCCCTGGCCAGACAGCCACTGCGGGAAGGTGAGAGCAGGCAAGCTCGTGCTTAGCGCTGTTGCCTTCGACAGCTGCCGGAGTTATTTAACCCAAGCGCCAAGCCATGCTCATAACCAAAATCTATTTTGAAAAGTGATAAAGTGGAGCCAGCTATGTGGTTTAACAGCAGCTTGATTTAGCTTCTTTATCAAGTAAAAATGAAACCAGGCACAAAGCCAAGGAAGTTCCTCAGCACAGCTCTGATGCTGCTCAGGTGAATCCGTTTTCACGCCCATTCAAGGTGAGCGCAGCACCATGCTCACGTAGGTTTTTCTTTTTTAAAAAAGAGCAAATGTGGTTCTTGGACAGCATGAGAAAGGAACAGTGGATAGCAAAAAGCTAGGAGTGCAGTGGGAAGGTGGGGAGGAGTACAAGGGTGGACAGGGTGCAGGGAGAGGAGCAATGGGGCAGGAGCCAGGCACACCATGGGGCTACCACCCCGTGTTCTCCATCCCTGCCATTCCAATAAGTGTTGGTTCAACCAATGGACACCAGCATGGAGGAACTTGCCCTCTGCTCACACTCAGCTCATTTGAAACCACTCACACAGTGCCAGAGAAAAAACTAAGGACCATTTTCTCCCTGTCCTCCAAAGACGACCTGAAGCTCCATTAATCTTCTGCTTCCATCCTATGGTCCTGCCTTTCCTTGTGCAGCAACAGCTCTTCTCTTCCGGCTCCATTTTTAAAGGCAAAACAGAGGGCTTTTTTGTAACACAGCATTGCTGGGTTTTATCCCAGACAGATAGTGCCCTTCTCTTTCCTTCAGGCCAAGGCTACTTCCTGACCCTGTCCCACCCAGCACTGCCAAATGCATGAACTTGCACCCAAGCATCGCACCCAAGTCATCACCGCCTTTGCACTTTGGTTGTGTGCCCGGTTTTCTTGCCAGCCCTGACCAAGTGACAAACAGCATTTGAGACAGAGCACCAATACTGCACAGACCTTTTGAAAGCTACAGATTTGCTAAAGAATAGATTAATAAGAAATATTTGAAAATAAGGATATTGCAGTTTAATGAGAAGTGGAGATTTTTGGTACCTGGATGCTGGAAAATTCTCTTTTCATAGGAGATTTGCCGTTTCCTGGCAATGTGCACCAGCCAGTTTATCATCATCACCTGGGCCAGGACTCCTCTTTGTGCGCAGCAGCGCCTGCTATAAAAACCTCATTGTTGGTGACTACAACACTTGTGTAAGTAATACCAGTATTGCTTTGCTCACCTTGCCTAGGCTTTCCATATTTTCCCCCACAATACTCCTTCCCATCAAAGTTGCAGATCATCAGAGAATTGATAGGGCCAAATCTGGACTCCAGTACAAATGCAGATGAATAAATCTTTCCTAGATCTCCATCAAGTGTGTTGGACACATGATATTTCCGGAAGAAATTCCATGTTTCTGACTGATCTCCTGAAAAACATTTTCACTTCTGTGCGGCACCTGCCAGCTAGGCAGGTGGCAAGCACAGCCCGGCCCAGCACAATGGGAGGATTTTTTTTGCTGGTTTTATACCTCCATGCCAAGGTCTTTGCAGGGAGTTGGTGGAGCAAGCGGAAGAAGATGGCTTCTCCTGAGCCCCTTGGAAATGCTCCATAGCTTCAGAAACTGCAGCAGTTAATTGCTGTCAAACAAAGAAGGCTCCTCAGCTGAAAGGAGAGCACCAATTGCCAAGGTTATCCCAGGGGATTATCAGGATAGAGAGCAAGGGAGCCACAAACACGACAAATATGCATACCTAGGAGGCTTCCTAGTGCCCAGCCTCTCCTGCCCCTTGGTTTTCTGTTCCAGAGTCAGGCCACCTCCTGAAAACTTCAAAGACCTTTCCTTTGTCACTAACTTTCAACACACTAGTAGGTAGACCTTATCTGAACAACCTGAAAAGATCCTTCTGAAGTTTTGCCCCAAGGTTCAGCAGGGAGATTATCACCACTTCAGGACTGTCTGGCATTCCCTGTGTTTTCTCCTCCAGAACATCAGCAGCACAGCACTTGGGTCAGACTGTGATATCGGGTGGTTTTGAGGCTGGAAGACTGAGAAATGAAATAAGAATGTCTCATTTCAGATATGACCAAGGCTGCAACTCTGATTTCAAGAATTTTGTGTCAAAGTTTCTACCATGGCCCTAAAGAAATAGTGCCAAGTATTACATACATACATGGGGAGAAATGTTACTGTATTGTCAAGTATTCATAGATAACAATCAACCCAACTAACCTGAAACTAATCTTCTATAAATGGAGAGACTTTATCAAGTGCTAATTATTGTTTGTTTTTCTGCATTTTAAATCATTCTTGTAGCTCTTTTGTGAAAACATTTCCAGCATGTCATTTTCTGTGTTAAACTATGGACAGCAGAAGCGAGTACCACCACTCAAAGTAATGTCTCATTACTGTGAGTAAATACTCTGCTTTTGAAATCCTCCCTCTCATAAATATACCGAATTTCCTTGGTCATATTCTCAGGAGACCTTTTTTTGCATCCTTCAAGTTGCAGGAGCACAATGCTATGAAGGTGGATTGCCCGTTTGAGATCACAGATCTAAATGACCTGCCACTGTTTCTCTTTGCAAAAGATTATTAGGGACTTCAGAGATTATCTGCTTTCACAGAATTACCTCTCTCTAAAGGTACCAGACTGGATACTGCATTTAACTTCCTCCAGTTTTGTTCGCAGCATCACTCTGGTGTTATCCTTGTGCACAGCAGTATGTTTCAAGGCGATGGGGTGCAAGTTCTACTTAATGTACTTCTGTGATCCTGGAGAGCACTTCAGGATTGCCTCCAGAGAGGCCCGAGATATTCCTTCTTGACTTCACAAGCCCGACCTCAAGCAGGTTTAGAGTTTCCAAAGAAATCAGCCTGAGTATGAGTCAGGAACTGTTATTCTGGTTTCTAAAGGCATTACTTGTGCTTTAGCTTTTGAAGGAGCAAAAGCTTCAGCAGAGGACATTCACTGAAGCCAACTAAGCTGAAAGCACTTTGCTTGAAAGACAGGAAGTTTTTGTTTCCCAATCCATGACGTTGGTGCCTGCGTTCTCTGAATCACCTCACTATTCCTTAATATACCAAATCTGACTGCTGCCACCCTGAGCTGTGAGACGCGAGCAGTGTGCTTGAACCCAATGGCTGCAGCAAGCAACATGCACTGAGATACCACAACCCAGGGGAAGGACTTCCAGCAGTCTTCACCATCTCAGCATGGGTCTTTCCAACGCAGTCTGGGAGCAGATTTTCCCTCCAGATATCACCTGAAAGCCAGCTGGGAAACGCTTCCAATGATGGGCAGCCACAACTTCTCTGTGCCTGGGACCCTGCAATGGGGAGAGGGATTCAGCTGCTTCCTCCTGCTGCTGATTCACACCTTTGCTGGCTATGGGGCCACCTCCATATTTTCTTCTGATTTTTATGTAGAAGAAATCTGATAAAAAAGAAGTCCATAACTCCAAAGAAAAGAATTTAGCTGAAAATTAAAACTGTGAAATCTCAGTCCTGAAGCAACCCAGGCATCCACGGTTGTAAGTCTGGAAGCAAAGGAGTCTGGAGAGGTTTTTCCAACATGCAGCTTCACAGCCAAGCCTACAGCAAACACTTCTCCAACCTGAGACGTTTCTCAAATGGCCCCAACATATATCTATTTTTGGGGTCAGGATGCTGAAGGAGTAACTCACAGTGGAAACACTAGAAGTCTAATGTCAGAGTATTAACATTTGTTTGAAAAGAGTAGCAGCGACAGGAACAAAATGCCCCCAAACCTCATGCCATTCATGGCCAGCTGATTTTTTTTAATTTTCACTCCTAATTTGCTGGGAAGCTTCTGTACCACTGATTGCACTGTCAGGAACAGCTTGCCAAGCTCAAAGCTCTACCTGGAAGTATTTTAATTTACATTACCCCAAAGATACCACTTAGTTACCTAAGAAGTTAGAATTTATGAAGACACCGGAGAGAAGAAACCATTTCCTCGACATGCCTTTCCTAATGCTGGGGGATTATAAAGGGGGACTCTACATTATCACATCTTTTTGTTTGATGCTGATAATTAATATTTATCATATTAAATGCATAGTATCTATATGCCATATTATGCTTCAGTTCAAACAAACAGCTCAAATTCCAGGAGCTAAGGTTGTTCTATCAGTGTCAACCACGTAGGCTGCAGCTCCCTGTGGGATTACCCTGAGGATATCAGTGATCATCCACATGGGTTTACATTTCACAAGGGAAGAGGAAAATAAAATATCAGATCTTGATCCATGCCACGTGGCAAAGCTAACACTGCCAAATCAAACTCAACAGGGGTATCCTGCACATACTTCTGTGTACACATGAAACAGTTTATTTTTCTTTCCAGCAGAAATTTAAAAATGATATGAAATAAATTTCAGTCTTTTCCTAACTGTCTGACTGATACTAGCTCTGAGCACTGTACTTCCCCAACTCCCACATGTAGTATTTTGGGGAAGGGGGGAGTGTGAACAGACTTCCTTTGGGAAGTTCATGATCCTGTTTTGACCATCTGACCTTCAGTTTACATCAACAAATGGACATTCAATCATTTTTACATAGTCATGCAAGATATTGCTAAGCAAATGCCTAAATACCCAAGGTAAAATAATCTACTGTGCATTCTTAAGCTCTACTCTACTTAAAACAGACCCTGGCAGGCAACCAACCAGATTTTGGCCACTGATCTCTCAAAACCTTTATTTTGGGTGTTTACTCAAAGGGGTCATTTTGCTCTGAAACACGACAGGATGACTCTTGGTATTCTTCGTGCACAGGGTAAGCCTCTACAGCTCATCCCATGCCGAACGAGGTCCCAGGAAAGTCATGGGCAGTACTGCTGTAATGTGCGCTGACGGGAGGCAGACAAACCCCAGAGAAATGCCAGGAAGGATGCACCAAACCAGCTGAAGCACACAGGTACAATCCGATCAAAATCCTTCCTGAAAAAAAAAAAATCCAGAGCCGGGCACAACAATAATGCAAAGAGATCACAGTGATGGGGGATAACTTGAGCACTGCCTGAAAGAGGAGAAAAAAAAAAAAAAAAAGAATTTGGCATAATCTCAGGCAGCACAGGAAACTTTGCTGGGGAAGTACCTTCCACCAAGAGATGGTCCCTGGCACTGGCCTATCCGAAAGGCTACCGTGGCTATTTATTTAGGCAGCCCAGTCCAACTAGCACTACCTGTGTCTTACCATATCAGCACGTGACATGCTCAGACTTGCATCTGCAAGTGTTTCAGAGAGGAATTATGATGCATCTGAAGTGCATCACTTCTCTTCCAACAAACATGCCACCTGCCTTCATCTCTGCATGTAGTTTTACTTGCAGATCAAATCAAACACACCAAGTTAATTGCAGGGACAGAGAAAATCACCTAGGAAAAACACAATATTTTGCCAGGCCTGAAAAACATAGGTGTATCTGTCATCAGANGGGGGGGGGAAATGACAGGACAATAAAAACGTAATATGGACTGTATAAAAATAGGTTTCAAGTTATATCTGAGCAGCAATTTCCCCTTGATAGACTTATTAGCTGAATGCAAATGTGGACACAGAGCTCACATTTATTTTTTGAGTGAGACCTTCAATGAAGATGTAATAACGAGGGAAGCCAGAGAATACTCTGCATTTCCACAACAAGAATATTACACAGAATGAGATGCAACGGAAGCAACACAGGAAGTAAAACATTTCCACCTCGAAGCTTATAATAGAAGCAAAAAAGAGAAATACTTTTACACTGCAACCTGCTGGTCCCACTGCTACGAGATACTGCAACTCTGCCGGACTGCAGGTAGGGCTGGCATGACACCACCCCGTGGGGACCCGATCCTAAAGCTGCCTGACATTCAAGCAGCAGGCACATGTAAACATGCAGAAGGGAAAATATGTGAATTAAATTCTTCTTAGTCTTAGGCCCAAGACTGAATTGTGAAGTGAAGTAAGTCCATTAAATAGACTTCAAAGTATTTATCCTGTCTTAGCCTAAATCACTGTTTTAATAATAGGTTTGTATGCCAAGAGTTTAATAGCTCCAGCAAAAAGTATCTAAAATGTACAAGATGATATATGTTCTTGTAGGAGCCTTACAAAATCCAACCCACCTTCTAATAATAAACTGATTCAGGCTTTCATTTTCTAAATTGTATGTGTACTTTGGAGAGAGGTTTTCTTGAACCTGCCGCATAATGAAAGATTTCAATAAATCTTGTCAAACCAGACAAACAGAACTAAATTTTAATCTTACTTTTAAATTGCAGCTGAGTGCTCCAGTAGATGTATTTTTTCTGTAATTGCCACATAAGGCGGAGGAGTTTGCTTATTTTTAACAAGATAGTGTTATTGTCTCCATGTGTTAAAACATTTAGTTGTCTATAAAAATTTAACCTTTATATACGTAGAAATACATTTGTCTCCTGTGCTCTAGCTCTGGCCAGTAAGGGAGAGAAAATATTACAGAAGGGGAAGGGAGAGAAATATTACAATAATTGGAAAGGACACTTTAACCCCATGGTAAGGCTCAGTATGGAAAATTACATATTATCATATTATATGGTGCTGCACAGACTTACAGCCATGGCTAAAGCTTAGCTGTAGTCTGACAAGCAAGACAACTTTTGTTAAATCACACACTATGAAAGAAACAACCAAATTCATGGTACTTTTGAGAAATAGGCTTTTTGGTGCTATTTCCCCATTTCTGTACAGTCTGAAGAGCCTCTATCAACGCACTGCAGCTGCATATGATGAGGGGGAGTTTTCAGAGCACTGAGTAATTTTCACGTTAAGAGTTTCTATCCAGCATGCCGAACTGAAGCACACAGTGCTAAAAATAAGAGAAAATGCCCTCTCTTCCAGCCCATGAGGACACAGGTGGGTTACTTCCACCCACCCTCCTACTCCACCTCCCCATCCCCGCTCTGGAAACCCAAGTCTGGCTTCCACATGGAGAAAGGGCCAGCAGCGTCCCCACAGCCCCTCCGCCACCAACCAGGGGCTTCGTGAGCCCCGCTGCTGCCAAGCCATTTTCATATTATTATTGTTATTATAACTTTTGAGGATTTGGTAATGAACTCATTAAATCATCAATGCAGTGCGACAGCGAGTGGCTGAGATGATGCTGCTGCAGCCATGGTAACCATCCCCCACTCAGGGGACCTTGCTGGCCCCGAAATTACTGTCACCCCCAATCAAGCGCAGGCAGCTCATGCCGCTGTATGCCATCCGGCAGTAGGTATAAACAGGATCGCCATTTTCCACGGAGTCCCTGTGCACATCTGTATTCCCAGCCCAGGCTCTCCCTCCCCCTGTCCTCCTTTCCATCCCTTCCTCGCTGGCTCTGCTCCAGCTGTTTCCTAGAAAGGCTGAAACAAAAGATGCTCTGGCTCTATTGCAAGGAGATCCTCATAAGGCATTGCTTTTTCTCAGCTTCACCCCTTCTCCCTGCAGTGCCATGCGGGTGATGCTGGGGGCTGCTCCCTTCCTAGGGTGGGCCAAGGTGATGGGGATCGCTCCCCAGGCAGGCAGCAGCCATCTGACCCACCAAGCTATTTGGAGAAAAATATTCCTTGCCAAGGTTTAACTGGCAGGGAGTGAAGTCTTGTGTTTGCAGAGTTAATAAAGCGGATTAAAATATTCTACAATACTGAGGGGTTTTTTTAAAAAAACCCACAGCTTGAATTTGTATTTACACTTAAGGGTACCTTAATTCACACTCATCCAAATTAAACCGAGCACGCCAAGGACTGCAGTGGAATGCACTGGACATACCAACACATCTTTGCAGACAGGTAGAAAGGACAAATGCTGTAATGCTTATGCTAAAGAGGAGATGGAGTCAGGCAGACTGCAGGCAGGACAGCAGTGGCTCCTACCCAGAGTCTGTACAGCCCAGCTTCTGTCTCCGTGCTGAGCTGAGTCAAGGCTGCAAAAGATTATTCAATCCAAAATATTAAGAGCAAATCCCATATGTAAGTTCTGATAACTGGTCCATTACAAATACAAGATGTAATTAATATTATGCCATTATACAGATAAAGATCCTTGCCAGTTAAGATTATTAATAGCGTTGAAGTAAATGTTAGCATCTTGTCGACTAGATCAGAAGAGTTTTTGATAGTATCATCTCCGGTGTTGGGATCAGTTAAGCTACTGCTGCCATATGAGGAGGAAGTGAAACATTTGCATAAGCTAAAAATTTTATACTTTAACGTGCAAGGATCTGAAACTGCAGCACGCCCCCACCGCCACCTTCCTTACCAAGGAAACATCCTCTCCCTGCTGTATCATTTCTATTTGTGCTCTAAATCACCATGCCTGAGTCATGGGAGAACAGAACAGCCTTTCTTTGCAAAAATATTTTTTCCCAACACATGCAGTTAGAGGATGTGCTCAACTCTACAAGCTCCCTGGATATTTTTAATGATGCTAAAAAAGAATAATTAAGTCGGGAATTACAATTAAGATGCCCTCAATTGTAATTCTTACTTTCAGTCAGACCTTGACCTTTAATGCCTACTCTGTTGAGCTCAACTGACAACAGGTAGCAAAACCACACAGGATGTGGACACTGTCAGCAGCTTGAAATGCAAACACCCCACCAGAAGTTCATTGAATGTTTCTCTTTAGAAGTGAATTTTAAAATTTGACACGGCACAGCTTTAACGTGCTACGTTCTGCAGGCTGCTGAGAGCCCTTTCCAAGCCAAACGTGGGAGCTGAAAGGCTGCCTGTCAGCAAGGGCAGCATGTCTCACACTGACAAGCAGCCTCAGCTCCCTGGGCTTTTTCTGCATACAGCATTTTTGGCACTCCTTCACTAAACACTCCCGGGGCCAACCTTGCAGCAAAGTACTGCTTACAGCCTGTGCAGAAATGCTGCAGGGCAGTTTGCTGGAGGATGATGCTGCTGTCCTGGAACTCCCCAATATATTTGTGCTGCTCTCCCAGTTCCTGGTAGAGGATGCTCTTCAGATGAATATTTGAAACACCATGAAAGCAAATGATTGATTCTTGGGTCAGGTCATATCATGCATGTTATTCCAGCAGCAGATGGAGAGAGCAGCCCTTTTCTGTTCTAAAGGCTTATGCCATCATCTGCATGATGCAATAGCAGCAGGCGAGAGAAGCTTCTTTTTCTAGCCTTATTTGTCCACTAGCAGGGACTAGTGGATCTGCTTCCCTGATCCTGCTCTTCCAGACAAAAGCTGCATCTTGTGTGAGCCCCAGTTCAGGATCTCACTCAGTAGCGTGAAAGCTGAAGCCATCAATTACAATTACTTCTGATTTAGCTGTCCTTTCAAGCAGCTTTCCCGAGCCACTGCTCCTCTGACAGACTGTGCTGCTGACTCTTTTCCCAAGCCTGCTGAAGTACCTGAGGATTTTAGGATATTACAGCCTCTCTCCATATCCATTTTGTTTCCCCAGACAAAAGTTTTGCACTAATTTTTGGTCTCCTCCCTCCCCCAGCTACTCATTCTCATACAATTTCTAGCCTGATCTGAAGACCACGTTATACAGAAGAGAAGGACTAAATTTAGTTTGTAAGGTCACCATACTTTTTTCTATGTTTATCACTGCTGTATTTAATTGCCTGTATTACAAGGATCAAAGATGGATGAAGTGGGAAATTTAGTAGGTAGCAAAGAAGCACCAATATAATTTGATGGCTGACTTTCTGCTCACTGCTTTATGCTCGTTAACCCAATTCCTTTGAACTCAAGCAGGAGATGCAATAACGCATCAGTGGCAACCAACCTCCCAGGGATGCCAAAAGGGCTAAGAGTCCCCGGTGAGTTGGAGAGAGATTAACTGATGATGTCAGAATTTCCCAGTCTACATGCAGGCAAGCAAAGCAAAACTTCAGGAGTGCTGACCCCGCGTCGGTCTGCCAGAGAGGCTGCCAACACAAGGAACCTTGCACAAACCCTTCGTTCCAGGCACTTTCCTTTGCATCTCCTCCTCTTTCTTTAGGAAAGAGCTTGTGAATTTAATTAATAGATTTATTGATAACCTGTATCTTTACCTACAGTATAGGGTAAGATCAACAACATACCATTTAGAAGTATTTTCTGAATAATTTAAGAAATGGCCCTACTGCTCCATATCTTAGAGCAAGCACTGCAAGCCCCAGCCAGGCATGATGCAGCATAGTTGTGAATAACATTTCTCCCTATAATGTTGTCCTCATGCAGATCTGGTACAAATTGGGTAACATAGATGAACAGGAACCCAAGCTGATGATAAAAGTATCCTGCATCTGGGGAAAAGAAATGGAATCAGACATTGGTCTTCAAGTCCAAGACAGGCAAGCAACTCTTGGTATGACCTTCTACTGACTGGGTCACAGGATGAAAGCTGGTTGTGGCTCACTCCATATGATAAATGGCCACTGTCTTGGGGGTGCCAGTGAGATGGGGGCATGAAGGGAGAATGTGGCTGGATAAAGCCTTTTGCCTTTCAACTACTCTGC
Source organism: Pandion haliaetus (assembly GCA_013401275.1). NCBI lineage: Eukaryota > Metazoa > Chordata > Aves > Accipitriformes > Pandionidae > Pandion > Pandion haliaetus. The sequence continues at coordinate 74,987 of VYZV01039015.1, read as the reverse complement.
AGAAAAAACCTCTTTATTTCCCTTTTTGAAATTCATGACTTGGGAAAATCAGCAGACACTGCTATGCATGATCACATGCACATACCTGTGGTCTGAAAACAACCCAATCTCTTCCTAGTCATTGCTACCATCAACAGTGACAACACCCGCTGACACTGGTCAGCAAGAGGTGTTTCAGCTGACACAGCCAAAGTAATCAAACTCGTTAGCAGTGAGGATGCTTCAAAAGCTGGAGAAAGGGCAGCTAAATATCAGGGATCTTATTTGCTTCTTTCCTCACCTTCATTTCATCACCTACCACCTCTTCCTTGGCTTGTTACCTTTGTTTAAAAATTTATACAGCCTCTGATTAAACATTCTGGTGTGCTTCACTTATGGGAATCTGTGAAGACATGACTTGGGACTTTATGCATATTTAGGGATATTCCAGCTGGGCAAGTACCTTGAAAAAGCAGTTCTGAGTCTGTTGGAAATGAAACAAGGAGGATGACAGAGCTTCAGATGAAACAACAAAACAAAGCCCATTAGCCCTCTTTCAACAGTGTCTGGGTAAAGCACGGCACACCTCAAATGAGACAGGGCAAGTGTGTCATCCCAAGTAAAGTGATGGCTGAAGATCCTTCACTAACTGACTACACAATGAAACCCACCTGCATTCACAACCTGTCTAGACACAAAGGAACTCCATTTTAATTAAACCTATTTAGCTAACCCAGTGCGAACCCTGTGGAGGCATTCAGTTCAGTAAGGCTTAGTCTAAACAAAAACCTTCTCAGGAATAGCTGTCAGCAAGAGGTGGGAAGATGCACAAAGGGACTCACACAGTGCTGAAAAAATACTTTTTACATAGACATAGCTGTACTGGCACAGCTTTTTGGCATGGGGGAGTGAAATGTGATGTTCAAGATGGTTGTCCTCATAGATAAAAGGCACAAAGCATTTGGAAAGGTGGATGCTGTCCCCTTCACAGCAAATCCCCTCCACTCCACAAAGCTTCAACCCTCTACCTTCCCTGACATTTATACCTGCTAAGTCATTTGAAATCCTAGCCTGGATGCCCACATCCCCAAGTCCAGTCAGATCACTGCGCTGAGAAATGGAGATAAGCACGCTGTGAGCTACAGTACATTCAAAGGACAGAGACAGAGACATGCAGCAGCCCAAGACCTAATAGGCAGGAATTCAGTTTGACCCACAGCAATTCACCACAAGGTTGCCCCAAAAGGGTGAGGGTACAATGGATCGTAGAATACATGCAGACAGCTAGAACGAAGCTGCTGAAGGCTCAAACTGGAAGCAGGACTTTGTAGCAGAAATTTGCACCGAGGAGTGCTTGGGAGGGGAGCTGAACTTTTATAAGTGCAGAGGAAAGTCAAGAACTTTCCCCCTGAAAGTTTATAGTTACAAGTAAGCTCTTGATAAAAAAAACACAAAGCTGTTGTATACTTAACTGCTTGCTTCCCAAATTTCCCTCCACTGATGGTTGATATTTGGGAGTGAAAGAGGAAATACAATTTTGCCTTTTGAAAAAGAAGGCGCATTTCAGTCTGGTTACCTTTGCTGGTACAATCGCACTGCCTGTCCATCTGTCCATCCCCACTCCGCCCCCAAACCTGATGGAGAAAGAGAAGACTAATAACTAACTAAGTGAAACATTAGCTGCCAGAGATATCCAAATAAATACCTCACTGATGGAAAGGTAAGTCAAACTCAGCCCTTCCATGTCTTTTTGCTGGCTGCTGTCAAGCAAGCACATGTATTTCTCTGCACTGGCCATGTAATGCGCCATCCCTTGCCTGGGAGGTTGCTGTGGGAGGACAAGCAGAGAGAAGAGGAATCAGCTGTTAGGCCAACAGTGATGGTATTTAGAAGAAAAGGACCCAATCCTTAGGCAACCTGGTTTTATCTGTTCTACTGCTGCTGGAGTGCCTACTGGGAGCGATGGGCACCTCTGTTAAAGGGCACGGCCTCCGTAAGTAAAAAACAAATGCAACATTAACCTGTAACGTGCCTTTTTCAGTCTTACATCTTAATCCCTTTTCTCCTTACTATTCATAAACCACCTCTGACCCAGGACTGAAGATGTTTTTGTTCTTGGTTAATAAGCATTAAAGTTAGAAGTGAATTAATTTCCAAGCATCCAACGCTCCCTGCATGAGCAGATGCTGACAGCCGAGTACCCCAGCTCAGGTGCTGATGCCTCAGCTCACCCAGGTATCTATTAGGATTATACACATCCCCATTTGGGGGGCTGTCCCAGAGGAGCTCAGTAATCTCCCCAGCAGCAAAACATGGGCTACGACAGATTAAAGTGCACAAACTGTGCAAGCACAGTAAATGATCTCAGGTTTTGCCACAGAAACTCTTGTACCTGGGCTAGGCTAAATACAATTGGTCAGACCCTGGCACCAACCACCTTAGTAAACTGTGCAACGTACACAAATACTTTAGGTTCCTTCTTAGGACAGAGGCTTTAAGCTGATTTACACGTATAGGAAGAAAAACGCTGGGTGAACTCTGCAATGAACAGAGGATCACTGAACTTCTTACGAATTTCCTTCCAATCCACAGCTAAGTTTGCACCAAGCTAAATTTGGCTGAATTCTTTAACCAAATCCAAAGGAAGTTGGCTTATCAGGGAACAATCTCCTGCAAACAGAGCATCCCTTAGAAGCTAAGCTGACAGGCAGACAGCTTTCATCTCTTTTACTAAATCTTTAAAAAAACCCAAACCCACCAAACCCAAAAACTAGGTCAGTGTTGGCCATCCTGCCATTTCACACTCTATATTTAGCTATAACTACTAGCCTACAACAAAGCAAATACATTGCTATTAGCTATAGAAGATGTGTGATCATATCTGACATGTGACTTGCATGAACAGTCTACCCTACGTGATGAATCCAGAGTCCTGAGGCGTTTATAAACACTGAGCCATCAGCACTAACCTCCTCTGTGTTCAGATAACATTCATTAATTTTGCAATTTTTCTCACCATAAATATGAACAAAACACGCCTCTAAGCCCATGGGCAACATAAATGGTTCAAATGTGAGTTCAGCAGGAAAACCCCTAACTTATGGGTGCACCCATTAACTGTTGGGAGCATACGCACCCACATTTACAGCTACCTGGCTCTGAAGATGAAATACCGGAGGCTTACAAGAATACCCAGCATTACAACATCTTTAAAGCCACCCATATCCAACCACTTATTGGCTCCAGCCCCTGTCCTCCCTCTAGTACACATTAGTGTGGTACACTATTGCACATCTGCAGAATGTTAAGAGCAGCAAGGTCATTAAGGGAAGGAGATGTGCTTGGTGTTTTTAGCACGCTCATGGCCAGGCAGTAGGATGAGAAGCAGCTTAGGCCTGGCAGTCACAGCTAAAAGAGGTGGTAACAGCATTTTGGGTGTAACCTCAAAGTCATTAATCATACCAGGTATCTCAAATTTCATAAATACAAAAGCACTTCCATTTTATTTAAAGTAAATACGTGGCAACAGCCTAGAAAGCAATAACATTGATGACCCTGCCTTGTTCACCTCATTATCTGCATCAAGGCTTCCTACATCTTGCACCCCACCAACACTGCTCATAGGCAGTGATGGCAGCAGCTCCCACCTCTTTCTCAGACCGGGCACAGCAACAGAAAACACACACCTCTCCCTTTTCCTCCTGTGTGTCCCATGGCTCCCTAAACTAGCATTTAAACTAGTCCTGCCACTCCCTCTACGCTCACACCGGTACCTGACACCTCATGCCTTTCAATCTCCACCTCACCCTGCCTTGCTTCCCCAGCCCACAGATGCTGCTGGCAGTCTGAAGAGGCAGATTTTCCTGCTGAGCTGCCACCACCAGCAGCACTCCCTTACAGCTTAATAAGCACACAAGAAAAATAAAGTTGAAGCCCCCAGCACAGAGAGGAGTCTTCAGCACTAATCGTTCATCGTGCAATTACTCAGCTACTCAAACTCCAGCTGCAGCAGGTATCTTCACACCAGTGGGAGATCCTTGTTACTCACCGTCAAGCATGACGTGACATATCCCCAACATCTACTGTTTGCAAATATGTATGTGAGTACAGAGTGGAGTTAAGCTGGGCACTTATGTCCCACTTCAGTCACATTGAGGTATCAGGACTGGACTAGCCTAAGCTTTCTTTAAAGCCTACTCCCTCCAAGTTGTTTTTTCCTGCCCTGTTCTGAGCTCATCCACATGTGTCCTGTTCCTTTGCCTTGTCATTCATGGTTTCTCCAGGCCAATTTGCAAGGTACAGTACCAGTGGAACTGTAGGAGAGGCACAACAGGACTATTAACATTCAAAAGTCTTCATGTAATTCCTTATTATAAAGCAAATTAATTCCAGTCTGAGTCAAACTCAACCCAGACCAGCAGCTGGGCAAACACATATGCCTCCAACTGCAAGTGTACAACTTAAGCAAATGTAAGTAGCTGATGAACGCTTTGGGAAATGGCATCCCTATCCCACCTGCCCCAAAGTAGCATCAGTTAAAACTGGTGGACACATCTTCTGCTCAGATTTGAAGATGGATGGTGGATTGAAGGTTCTATACACAGGCTTCTAGTGCCATTTTAGAGACCCTGGGGTACATCCCCTTTCCTGCAGCTGCCACTGCAGAAAGGCAGGAGTCTCCTGCAGGTCCTGTGTCCCACCTACCAGCCCTGTGTGGATTCCTGACATACCACAAAGGATTTAAAAATAGCACTGAACACCTCTGCTTAGGCAAATTAATGCCACTCCCATCTACTAGTTCAGTATACTTCAAAACCCCACTTCACACTTGAGCTGAGACATGACAGCACGTGCCTACTGTGGGGATGCACCTTATGTTGACTAACTCTGGAAAACAGAAGATCCTCTACGGCATCAGCCTCCAACTACACGCTCAGCAAGGCAAAACAGAACATGTTCTGGCTATTGAGGTGACAAATTTACAATTAAGTGTTTTACTCACTGTCCTGGTCAAACCATGACACTCATCCATTTTACCCTCTTCAAAAGTTCCTGGGAAGAAGTGCAACTGCTTGGATTTGGACACGAACACCAAGCTGCCCCAGTGCCTGTGTGTCTATCTCACATGTAGCCGAAATGTTTGCAGCAGCCCAGGGTCACTGGGTTCAGGCACCAAAATATCTTTCCTTTCCCCTTTTCTACATTAAAAAAAAAAGAAAAAGGAACCATTCAGCAGATGCTGCCATGTCCTGCACATAGCTGGAGGGCACCCCAAAAGCATCTTTTATGCTTCCATTAAAATCATCAAGCAAGATGCTCTATGAGTGGAGAAAAAACTACAGCCTGCTTTCCTAACAAATAAATAAAAAACCCCAACAAAACATCCCTCACACCACTGCCTTGTCTCTCAGCACCCTTCCCTCACACCAAGCTCTGCATTTCCATGCTGTGATACTTCTTTTTCTTGGTGGGTTGACGAAGCAGCAGGGCAGCAACTCCCCACTGGGATGGAGGATGGCTGAATTGCCCTGCCTTTGGCTGCACAGAGATTTCAGAGCTTGTCTCTTTAATCAAAATGAGCGATTTTCACAAAACTTAGCGAGAATGATCTTTGCTACCTCTCTCCCTCACTGTCAAATCTGAGGATACAGCAGCCACATAAACCCACGTTTCCCTGGGAAACCAAGCTAAAAATAGCCAGGCTGGCTGGCTGGGGAGACTTGTCTGGAGTTTTTGAAACTGTAGTTACGACGAGATAGCGCTGGGGGTTAAGTATCTGCACTACTGACCCTGAATACTAAAGATCCCAGTGTAAAACATTGCTGTCCCCTCTCTAACACAGGGTCACCGGTGATGAAGGCTGACCTTCCTCCCCAGCGCTCAGCCGTTCCAGCCAGCAGTCTCTCTGCAACCCCCAAAGCATCAGGCGGACTCTGAGCTGCAAACCCAAGCTGGGGGATGCAGCCTGATTTGAAACCATCTTCAGCCTGGGCTTGGCCTCCAGCACGTGCACAGGGCGGAGGTGACAGCTGCAACCAACCTAGGCACAAGCTGGTGCAGCTTGGCAGTAAGGGAGCGCAGTCACCGACAGCTCACTGCGAGTATCCGTCCCTGAGGTGCCAGCAGCTGAGGTCCCAGCAGCTGAGGTCCCACAGAATCCACGGCTCAGCTGTTGTAACTCTCCTCCAATTGGCACCTCCAGACCGGGATGAGCAGAGGAATGAACTCATGCTCCAGAGGATCGGGGCTGGGGTGGACTGAAGGGGTAGAAGATTATGGATGGGGGCTTTATTTTATTGTTTTTGGCTGTTCTCTACCTGTACATCAATGAAATGTACCGTCAAAGCGATCTACACAAACACAAATATAACATATTTCTGCTAGAAGGCACAGTCCCCCTGAGGACCAACTGCAAACCAGTAATTTCTGGAAGGCAGCTCGTTCGGTGAGCAGTCCCAGCAGGACACAGTGTAGGGGTGGAGCTGCCTCTGTAAATCCTGCCTTAGCCTGCCCCACGAGACTGCCTATCAGGTACCAGGACGGGGTGATGGAGAAGGAAGAACCCTTTCCCCTTCTCCAATATCAGCTCATCTTCTGAGTTCACACAAGGAAAAGCAAGAAGGGGAAAGAAAAAAAAAATCTTCTGTGCATTTAATTCAGAATCTAATTACTTTGTATAAATTAGTTAGCTGGCTTCCACCTAAGATTTAACATGTAATAGCCTATGAATCACATCTCTGTTACAGGATATATTGTGCCATTTATATGTAAAAATGGTTTATGCAATGCACCCTGTGGACTAGGGATATTAATTTATACCACAGGCTCTGAAAGATTAAGTGAAATTAAAGAAGATAAGGAGATAAGACACTACTGCTGATCAATGCTTCTTAACAAGGAACATGCTCAATGTACATTTTAAGGTGAAATCAGCCATCAGAGTCTACACAGCTGTAAGGTCAGTTGGTATATATGAAGAGGGTATACATTAAACCCCCACTGATTGTAACAAAGACTCTCTGGTCAACAACACTGAAGCTATTTCCTTCTGCCTGCTTTGCTGGCTGTTTGCTCTGTATGCTTTTAAATATTCTGTTTAATCTGCCCAGTTTAACCCCTGTGGACACAGACCCAGGCAGGCAGTATTCCTCACTGTACTCTTGATTTTTCTTCCTTCCAGTGAGCCACTTTTTGTGGCAAGAACTTTTCTGGCAGCTCTTCCAGTCAATTCCTATTTATTTCCTGCCACAGGGAAGAGGGATGAGGACTATCATGCCATGCTCTTCATGCCTGAAAACAGGCACATGCACACCAATTTCCCTAATGAGGCAGCAACACCCACTCCAAAGGCTTCTAACTCACTTTATAAGGAGCAGTCATCACACATAAGTTATTCCACCCAAGGGACAGGGCACAACAGCCATGGGCAGTGGCTAATTAAGGAGTTGCACCAGGAGATGAGGTTCCTCCTCCTGAATCAGCAGTCTGCAACTCCAACAGCACGAGACTGTTTTCATGTTTATTCTCCATCTTGACCAGCACCTCCTCACTACTTAAAAGAGAACAAAACATTATTTACAGTCTAATTTCAAGCTAGTGCCCTGGAGCCAGATACTGAGTTAATTTCCACAGATACTGAGTGGTTTTACCAGTACAGTGGAGCTCATTACCTCTTCGTCCCCCATCTCCATCATTACTGTCACCTCCTGTAGGGACAACACAGAAGCAATGTCCTATCCTACGAATGCAGCACGCAGCAGTAACCCAGAACTGTCTGGGAGAAGATGGTAAATGCTCCTTTAGCACCTCAAATATACCAGACAGCACATGAAAATAACCCCCAATGCAAAAGTGTTTGGTGAGAAAATGAGAATTATCTGGACTGCAAGAAGTTGAATTTGTGATACACGCCTAAAGGCAATAGGGTTTAGCTCCGATAATGCAAAGCTATTCGGCACCAAGAAGCGCAGAAACCATCCAGTGGTAATTTTTTTCATGTTGCGCTTTTATACATCTGCTTAGAAACTGTGTTTCAATTAGAGATAAGGGAATTTAGACTGGTAGGAAAACATGGCATGCTTTATGCACCTGAAGTTATAAAACCAGAAGGATCCTTGAGTCACTAGATATGAACACTTCAGGTGTGATCCCCCATCCATGTGTTTCAGTGGATGTCTACACCATCCTGTTGATATTCTTTGTAAAGGTAGGCTCAATTTATCCATACCATGTATGCATTCAATCACAATCATCCAAAGTAGACAGTTTAATCACAGTATCCACATAGACACGTGCGTGTGCTAGTATAACTATGTTCTTTCTAACAGCACTGGTCTGGTGCATGGGTGAGCAAGTAGGAACATCCAAGCCTTCCTCTAAATGAATTTGTAAAGAGAAAAACTAGGAAGAAGAAAACTTGAGAGGTGCAATATGCACAATGCTGATGACTTTCCACCCTGGACTGCAAACCCATTTACAATAACCCTACAAAAAGGTACCAGAGTAGGTATAAAGCATTTGTTAAATAATGACCTCTGTTGGATCATTTTCACCAGAAAAAAAGAAAAGATGCTCAACACAGGCCTTTGACAACACAGCTGAGACTCTCCAGGATAGAGCTAGAAGCCTAATTTTCCTCAAAAAAACCAAATCAAAAGATTAAGGCATCCCATGACTTAATGGCATCTCTTCAAACAACAGTACTGCCTGTAATCCGAACCCAAAGGCTTCTGAGCAGTGAAACCAAAAC
>VYZV01039015.1:20079-66232 GCA_013401275.1 Pandion haliaetus | reverse complement strand
GGGAATAATGCATCACAAGGCGGGGGGGGGGAGGGGGGAGAGTCTAAATGATGCAATAAAACCTCCCCGTCTTTTCAGAAACTACCATTAAACAAAAGAGGGGCCACATTTTGCATTCATTATCACTCTGCTAGCAATGATGCAGCCAGCCAACATTTTAGCACACACACTAAATGAGGATGAGGAAAGAGGATGTTAAGTAGGTCACCAGTAAATATGATCACGATGGATCTTTGTTGTCATTATTGTTTTTGTTTGCTGTCAGCCACTGGAGTCCTTATTTGAGAGAAATACTGGAGAAGAATTAATGCAACAGCAGCAAGGTGAGCAGCATATCCAGAGGAAAACGTGTGTCACCCTTCTGAAACCAGCCTTGTACCTCTGACGTGGGCAAGTCTTCTGAGATCAGCTCACTCAGAGCTGCATAAACATCACCCACCACCCCTTGCCAGGCAGAGCTGCTACCTCATCTGAGTATGGAAATGGCTATTTAGCTGCCGCCAAGGAAGATGGGGAAATGCAGGTTGTGATTTTTTGCCAAGGGGGTTTAATGGAATCAGAGCATTATCCTCTTTCCTTTCTGATTTCTTTTCCCACCTCTCAGGTTTCTTGTGCTGAGGAAATCAATGTCAAAACACTCCCCCCTGCCCCAGTCCTCTCCCCACCCCAGGAGCTTCTTCTGCAGTGTGTTTGGGGCAGCGGGGGTGGAGAAAAAAAAAAAAAAAAAAAAAAAAGAGAGAGAATTGGGAAGAAAACCAAACTGTCCGTTCCACGAGCTGTAGGGAGCACTGTGTGTTTGCATAAAGATGGGGCAGAGGAGAGATGCGAAAAGGAGAGGGAGATGCCCATGGCAGTAGCTGCCTCCTTTCAGATGCCACTCTGCCGCTGTGCTGGGAAGCCAAGGCCAGCAGGGTGAAGGGAGGGACGTGCCGAGGCCAGAAGAAGAGCTTCTCCATGTGGATAGAGGCCCAAACTGCAGCGGCCACTCAAACCCCAGAAGGATGACAACCCATCACTCAAAGCTGCATCATCTACCATTTTCTGACTCTTCACCGCAGAACAGTCTGCGGTGCTCTCACACCGAGGTCCAAGTGCAGTACACACTGGATCCAAGACGCTGCCGTGTTTGGCACAGGATCCTGTTGACTTCAAAGCAAGACCACCACCACCACCACAAGCTGCTCAGGTCCCATGTTTGTGTGGCTGCTTCCCCTCTGGCATACGAATACTGCACTCGGCCAGCCTGCACGGATTGAACAGCACCGACATGGTTCATCTGGAGAGGAAGCTTCAATATGGGAGAAAGGGGAAAATAAAGGGGAAAAAAGATATTCCCAAATATTCAACAAAAACTGGATTGTGGTTGCATGAGCAGGAAGATGGGACTAGCTTGGGTTTATCGTCAGATGCGCAGGTGTAATGCTATTGTAATACTGTTGCAATGCTATTTCAAACCCAAGTTTATATCCTATTCAATTTTGCCTTTTAAAAAACAAACTAGCATGTTGTTTCTAAACCTTGGTTGCTGAGTAGTCTAAGAGCAGGCAGTTCTCAAGGTCCTCAGGGATATAAGCAGAGATGGACATTTTAGAAAGTGATGCTCCTAGAAAGTTCCAGTATTTCAGGAATTTTCTGTTCCTGGAGCAATACCTGGCTGTTCACCATGCCCAGCACGTACTTGGAGCTCCTTCTACCGCAACTTTCCCCATTAGTGGGAAAATAAAAGGTCAATGAAACCAGACAAGTTTATACACCTTCAAGGCAGAGCACAATGTTGGATGTGATCTGAAGGTGCAAGCAGCAGGTGCTATTTGGGCTCTTCCTAATCCAGTTTTGTATCATCTGGATGGCATTTACCTCTCAGCGCTGCAGCTAAATGAAATCCTTGACCGAAACGAGCTGTAATGAAAGAGCGTAAGCTACCCCCTCATCATCCATTCAGCTTCTCCCCTTGCCTACATGGCAACCCATCACATGAAGCACCTTTTGCCAACTATTTATCAAACCAGTGAGTGTTGCTTGAAGAAAATGGTTCATTGTTTTTCTGTTGGTAATAGCTGTTGGCTGAACACCGCAGAGATGCTGAAGGCTTCTGTAATTGCAGGCACTCCCACGTGAACTCCCAAGAAAAGACAGGTTGCTCTAGCGTGCCCGAAGGACACTGTGGAGCTGCCTTAGAGCTGCTGGAGAGCCAGTTACAGTGCGATAAGGCTCGAGCTGGGTGGCAAGATAAGTGCTGAAGCCACTGACTAAAGCATCAAATAAAAGGATTGTTGTGGCAGATCCTCCTTGCAACAGTTCAAATACCACCATTCAGGTTTGAGCTCATTTAGTCCCTCCAAAGAAAAGAAGCAGTTGTGCCGTGAGTCGTCTACTGTCTCTCCCCACACACACATCTCTGAGTACTTGATGTTCTACCTCAAAAAATATGGGTTTTAAGGCAAACCAGCATGTAACTTTGATAATTTCCAGGCTTTAGAGCTCTAAATATGACCTGCCCCATTAGCCTCGTACCAGCAGCACTTTTTGAGGCCAGACTCTTTAAGGTGACATTTTCTAACGTGGAACTTATTTTTTTTTAAAGCATCTCAAAGCAGTAACACAGCTGATAGCTGCAGTGTGGTGCAGAAATAGGGAACAACACAGTTCCTGTCAGTGTCATCCTTTGGAGCTTGGGATACACAAAGGCACGATCCCGCCATCACATCTGGCGGGGAGAGATGTCTGAACTCCAGCTGGCTCCACTGAACGGAGATTTATCCTGGACACACAATGTCCTTGGGATGCTGCATACTCTGAAGATACAAATCTAACCATACGCATTTATACACAACGCATGCATGACTCTATTGGAGATGCAGTAGATGGAGATGCAGATGGAGAGCAGCAGAAAGCCGTGGTAATGCCCACTGCTGAAGGGAAACCCCTGAAGCAGTCTTAAATCTCACGCCACTCTCTGCAGGGTACCAAAAATAGCATCTCAAAAAGGAACAAATTCTACTTTCTAAGAGATAAAACTGGAAGGGGCTTTGCTCAGAGCCTGTCCTTAGCAGGGCTGTGTTACAGAAACTCTGTGTTACTGAGGGAGAAGCCATCTGGGGCATGATCTGATCTCTTGATGGAAGCTGCTTGTCCCCAGATACAGTTGGTGCCAGGGATACCTGGAAATCACCCGTCCTAGCACGGCAGTTTCAACCCATTGCCCGACAGCAGGTTACAAACCATCCCTGACATGAGTTACCTCTGGCAGCATAGGTTGCAGCATAGGTCACAGGACATGAGAGCCCTTGGAGCTGTGCTGTGGATAAATGCGAGAGGGGAGAGATCACAGAGGAGCGAGGCAGGACTCGCTGTCAGTCTTTCTGTGTGTGAGGCTGGACATATCAGCAGGGTTTGCTATACTGGAGGCTCCAGCAAAAGTGCTGGGTAAGAGATGTAAATTGAGGAATCCACACCAGCACTCTCCTCTTTTTTTTTCTCTCACTTAATTTAGCATTAAAACATCCTATTTGGATAATAAACTATTACACTTAACTACCAAGCTATGGGCAGGAGCAAATGGTTTCAGCCTGACTTTATGAACAAAGCAGATTTACAGAGAAATTTGCCTCGGATCATTCTCAACTCATCTGTTTTGAAAAAGGTGTGGGGGGGAAAGCAATGTTTAAGCAATAGCAAATCAAAATTGATTTAGGGATCTGAAGGACTGAAATGAAGCCAACACATTAAAACTAACCAAAAAATTATCATAACTACACTTATGCAAATCTTTTTCATATTACATAAAAAAACAACACAGCTTTATTTAGGAATTGGGCACACTAAAGGGGAAAGAGGAGAGCCATGGACAAAACATGTGAGCACTTATTTCACTCAGATATTAGGGTAAGAAACACAGCAGCAGAATTACAAGCTGGCAAAGGAGAATTTATAAAGAGAGCAATACACCAGGCTCAATATATTAAGTAGATATACTTCAGTTTTATACCATGAACTCTGCAGACTGGCTTTTCTTTTTTCAGCCTGCTTTTTAGCACAAGCTTTAAAACTTCAGCTCAGACATTAAGTTCTGGATCTGTTGCAAAAAGACAAAATAGAAGCTATAAAGTCTGTCAAGAAATAAAAGGGTTGAGTTCGTTTTTTTTTCAAAGTCAGGTTAGTACAGCCACATTTAAATACTGACTTATTTGACCTTGGCTTCAGAAGGAATTGTTGGGACCCAGTATTTTTATCAAATATTTAGTCTCTATTTAAAAACTAAGTTCCTTAGACATTTCAAAAAATGTCAATCACGAAGCTCGGGGTCTTTATCACATTCAGATTTTATCAGATAGATGCTCCACACTTTCCACAAAAAAACCAAAAACAAAACCTACCCTCTAAGCACAAAAAATGTTATGCATTTTTTAGTTATGCACCAAAGCCACCAACCACTTTTGAAAGAGCAGTCACAGAAACATCAAGTGCCTTTTTGAGAACAATTCAAATATTGAGTTCATAAGATGAAATCAACTGGGCAAGAGATAAATAGAAGGAAAGCAAGCTTAAAATAGAAATTTTTGGCTCTGCTGAAGATGCTATAAAGCAGAAAACCAGAAGGAAAGTTTTGTTTATGTGTACTTTTACGATCTTTTGTTTCACATAAGAATGTAAAAAGTAGCAGAAATATTTCTGATGAGGCTTATCAAATACCCAAAGACTTCATCAGAAAAATGCATCTTTTCCCCCATTGTTTCAAACATAAGAGAAATCTAGTAAGCCTATTTATTTTACTAAATTTTAGTCTCTAAGAATTTTTCAAAGAATTGAAAATAATTGTTGTCCTCATAGTAGGTCCTCATAGATATTTAGTAGGTCTCTCTGGAATCGAAGGTGTGTAGTTAAAAAGCAAAGCTGTTCAGAAGCTTCGATCTGGATCTGGTCCACAGATGAACAGGCAGCCACTAAGTACCTTTAATCAGAAATAATGAGATTCAAGGTAGGAAAACCACCCTGTGAGTGACTTGCTATAAACAAATGGGGACTGCATCAAGTTATGCTAATATTTAAGCATCACCTATGTGATATTTTTCATCTCCAAAGGTTTGTAACCAGTAGGTCCTGGCTGCTGACAACCCCAACCGCTGCCACTGGCAGCAGCATCTTGCATTACAGGGCAGGAAACAGGTTACAAATTTTGGCCAAGATCTGACAGTCAGTGGGAGAGCAGGCACTAAACACACCAGAATTTGTACAACTTTGAAGTTCTGTGTTGACATCAAGAATGTATCTGCATCCATTTTGAGTGCAAACTTGCATTTTTAAAAAAAAGTTAAGTAAAACATGCTGGTATAGTTATGGCAGACCACAGACTATGAGGGGAGCGTGAAAGATTACTTCTCTCTAGTAGCTTGTTTTCAAACGTAATATCCCTCCTCTTAAGCACACGAGGCAGACGGCATGAATTGCAACCCCCTCCCCAAATAAAACAAAAATATAGAAGTTTTATATGCCTGAGATTTGCGAAGCAGGGAGGTTCCCAGCACACAGACTGGTGGATGCCAGGACAGCTGCTCGGGGCAGATGGGTCCTTTGACAGCTTGATAATACTGACTTGCTGGTGAAACTAAGCCCTGGTAAGGCCAGCCAACATGGGGCCATCTGTTTACTGGAGAGGAAAGGCTCTTGGAACAGCAGGCAGCCAATGCTTTGGTTGAGAATTAAGCCAACAGCAAGATCATCAGTATTTACAACCTTTACTTGTGCAACCCCATACGTACATCTGGCAGCGTGACTCTGCCACATCAGACTGCTCCTGCAGCGCCGCTCGGTTTCAAGATGCAGCTTGGGATTTTTGTACTACAGTTTGTACCACTGAATGCTCTTTAGAAGACACTTTCTGCTTATGTCAGTTTGTTAACAGCAGGCAAGGCGATGGTTTGTGCCAAACTTTCAGTCTTGAATGAATGCCAAGAGGTGTAGTTCAAGACTGAAAATAATAATATGGTTAGAAAGGTGTGATAATGAATACACTGAATACAGCAGAGAGCCCATAAGAAACATTTTTGTAAGATGAAACACTCCCATTCACGTATTCCCACAATAATACCTTCACTGGAGAAAATCCACAGTACACAGCATCAAAAGGGAAGCTCGATTGGGAAGGCTGACATGGTAGCTGCAGAACGCAGGAACTTCGTATCACTGCACCACCCTGACTACTCAGGTGTGATTTCTTTAATTGTTTTTATATTCTGATAATAAATTTCTCAAGGACAGGAGGGAGCTGGACAGAGCCTCACAAAAGGGCACAGAAAATGTTAAGGGCTCTAAAATATTGAAATGTTCATACTTAGAAGTATGATGGCTTCTATAATACCTAGAGAGGAGGAGGAGGATGGGTTTGAATTTTCTATTCTAGGACACTGTAGAACACGTATCACAGCTTCTGACACTCTAAATGCCATTTCTTCCCCCAGACCACAACTAATCCTTCCAGTTTCACACTGCTGCTACAGACTGTCCAAGAACAGAAAGGTTTCGCCTATTTTAGCCCAGTAGCTCCACTAGCTAGAGATAGGGAATGAACTGGGCAACTCAAGTAACACTCTGCAAAAGGCTAGTAGGACAAAACATCATTTGTTAGTGGTGGTGTGCTGGAGTGGTGTGGGCTGGACATGGCCTTTGGGTCACTAGAGAGCTATTTTCATAGGAATTATAGTTACTGCGGAAACCTAGTTCTAAATTTTCCAAGTAATCAATGATTTTTTAAGTGCCCTGAATAAGACTTCCCAAATGCAAAACAATTTCAGAAAACGCCAAGCAACTAAACCATCGGAAAAGTCAATCTCCTTCAAAGCACGTCAAGCTCCAGTAACTTCTCATCTCTACCAAGACCTCCATCCTAGGAGGACCCTGAATATTTGCATGGAGCTTTAGCATCTAGGTACTGCTTATAGAACAGAAAGCATCAAAGTTACATGGAGATGTTGGTATAAAGTAAGTTGAATATGCCTCAGCCACAGCAGAGTCTTCTTTCCAGTGGATTTTACACAGAAATCGTGTTGACAATGGGAGTAGGACACAGGCAAGCTAGGGAAGGAAAAACTGACCAATAATCCTCTTCATGCTCAAAGGCAGGCCATAAAATAAATTACTACTATTCACATCATCAAACAAAAGAACTGACTTTTAGATGTAGAGGGCAAGTACTCAAATAAAGGATTCACAGTTTTGCTGCAGAAATTAAACTCAGCCTCTTGAAAGCCCAAGCCCATCTCTCAAGCTCATTTTATTTTCAATATAACAAATCCAGGACTGCAGGAGACAAAGGGTTTTTTTTTCCATGCCAGGAACTTATTGAGAAGCATAACAAAAAGCTACTTTTTCACTGGAATGTGAGATGGGGAAAGCTTCCCTAGCCAGGGAGTACAGGACGCATTTCAGAGACAGTGAATGAACCCTGCCACAGCAGCATCAGGAAGATGAGTTTTTAGGAAAGGAAATTATCCTCTCCTGAGTTCCTTAATGAGTTCCCTTCTAGCAGGACAAGTGTTTGGAAAAGTTCGGTAGCATCAACAGCTGTAGAAACCTTTTTAAAATTCTTTTATATTTTGGAAAGAGATCGCGCTTCATCAGGCTGCTATAATTCTGCCTCTTCATGCCCTGGAGTCACGAAAGCAACAATTCTCTAATCTATGTAACATATTTTCCAAAGGAAAACTGTCATTTCTTAACCCAAGTTACAACTATGGGGTTGACAAACCTACACAGGAATTACCAGAGGTGATTATAAAGACCATAGATTAGCCAAAGGTAAATCTTACCCAAGTCTTAGAAATTTTTTTTTAAATCACTAAGACAAGGTAAGAGAATTAAGCCAAGTTTTCTAGTTTATATATGTATTTTTTTAATTTATTTTTTTATAAGGAAACTCTTTTTCCTTTTGCCACTACCCTTCCACAGGGTTGAGTACCCAGTGCTTAAAAGCTGACAGCTAACTGTGGATTAGGGCTCCCCCAAAACACAGCACTAAACTAAAAATTCATTATGAAAAGAAAACCTGTAAAAAACCAAAGCTCAAGCACCAAAAGAAATGTTAGGGAAGAGTCTGATATGAATTAAGTCTGGGCCTTTGTCAGGCTCCAGCCGCCACTAACAATGGTGTCAGCCACTGGCACAGCTGAATCAGAACTAAACACGGGTTAGTTGGCAGTGGTGACAAAGGGCAAATCGTATTAAATAGCAATTTAGAAGCAGTTTGTTTCCAGCCTGCTTTTCCGAAGCAGCGCTCAGCTCAACTCCTTTTGATCTCATCTAGCCTAGAAGAAATCACCAGCATTAATGGAAAGTTCCAGTTAAAGAGTACTCATCACTGGCCCGGCTGCCAGCGCTGCTGACACCCATTGTCAGTTAATGGATAATTTTCATAGCGTTCACGAAGCTTAAGTGACAGATTAATTTGATACCAGTGGTCGTAACACCCTTTCTTTTTGTGGAGGCTTTCTGCCTTATGAGACGGTTATTTCCTTGGAGTAAGGTCGCTTTGTGAGCAGCACACCACCACACTTGTGTTTTCAAATACCAGTTTGGGCTCCTCTTTCTTTCTTTGTCCCAAAAACCCAAGGGTATGAATCCCCATCATCTCCTCCAGATTGTTGCTGACTACAGAGAAGATGCTTCTGTTTTAACTTGCATGTAAATCTATTAGTCTCAGCAGTTAATTAAGGTTTCTACAAGACAAAGGTAAACAGCTTTAAAAGAAAGGAACAATATAAAACTTACTAAAATCAGCACAGTTTTGATATGAAAGAGCATCTTTATGACAAATTGAAGTGTTTTTAACCTCTTGCATGACACCTGGGCCTGAGCTGGAAGGTCCGTTTCTTCATATCAGTGGAAAAAAGTCAAATAAAAAATATTGAATTGATTTTAATCAAACTGGGCTCTCCTACTTAATGATTTGTGGTCCAGACTGTGCTTATAATTGAGCTGAGGATTTTCTCCTAAACAAGAAAAATAAAATCATGTTGGAGCTCCTCTGTCTTTTTTTACAAACATCATAAAAAACATGCAAAATGCTTGTCCTCACCCTCACACAATTAATTGAAAATGTGTATTTACAGACTGTTTCTTTCCATCTACCTGACAAACATCTCAGCATTCATACTACTAACAAAAATCACTCAGTAGGCAGCAGTCTCAGAGCTTAACCTTAAACACCACTATTTAGATAATGGCAAATTTTAAAATCGTTCATTTAAACGTGTTTGCAGCAAGCTTTTTTTTGCCACAACATGAACTGTTGCAAAGAGCAAAAAGACAGAAAACACATTTGGAGTTTACCAAATTACCTGCAATTCTGGTTGGGTTTTATTCTGACACTCAATTTAAGTCATTCAGGGGGATTAGGAGCATACTACACTCATCTGAAGTTTTAAGCAATTCTAGTGAAACTAGTATTTATGGCTAAAGCTTTGAATACCAGGAAAGCAGTCAGAAGTGCACTTTTATTCCCAAAGAAAGGCTTTCCTGAATGCCCTAAAGTGGTCTCCCCTAGGCTGGGCAAGCCCCAGCTCCAAGCTCAGCTTTGATCTCTCCTATGTCCACAGCAAGGGGTGAGCAGTCTCTGCTCCCCCAGTGCAATGCAATGCTGCTTCATCCCCTTCTAGGCTCCCCGGTCTGCTTAGACCATGAACTCTTTGGACCAGGATCTGTTTGTTTATAGTATTTAGCATAATAAAGCTTTAATCCCAGATATAGCCCCAATGTGCCACCGCACTGCTGATGGCAGGCAAAGAAAGGTGCGTTTTGTAAGGATGTACTTCCCCATGCAAATCTTACTTAATATGGAAGCCTGGGCAAACTGTGCACCTTACACCAAACATGTTTCTATTTCAGTTTGTTTTGAAAGGCTGATGGCACAGATTTTCCCCCGAATTTTTTTACATATATGTAAATATAGGTATATACATATACTTTCCACATTTTTACATATCTGCATATATAAATATATGCACATATATTTCCTCCAATTTTTACATATATGCATGTATAAATATATATATATTTACCAATTTTTACATATGCATGTATAAATTATACATACACACTCACATTCTTGGATTACATACAGATGATACGTGCACATGACACTAAGCCTAATAACCAAACCTCTCCACTTCCACAATCAAATAAATTGCTACAATCTCAGCTAATGTAATGAAATGCATGGATGGAGCAAAATTACAGTACTAAGGCATGTAAAAGGGAAAGCCAAGGAACATAATCTTCCTAAAGACACCTTCATGCCAAGCCAAAGAAAGCCCTGCATGGAGTAAGAACAGGGTAGCGGGCTTTAATGGAGCCTACAAGCCCATCATATTAGTTTGAGATCCATCTTTATGAATTATTGCTTAGTCAATAGCATAGCAGCGCCAATGCAACTGGCTCTAAAGCATGCCAGTTTAAGAACCCAGAACTAAAGAAAATTAATCCAGTGCACACTAATGATTAAAATTGGCTGACAGGTCTCAAAGCTCAATGGAAAATACAAAATTATCCCTAGGCAAGTGATTTTCTGCTGGAGTTCTGCAGGGATTGTTTTTTACTGTTCTTTTAATTCCCCCTTCCCTTCAGCAATCATGGAAGAAAACCAGTGACTGCAGTTGCAGACAATACAGGGATTAGGAAAACAGAAAGCATTGAAGAGAGCAGGCCACTGATACACGTTGATCTGAACTGTGTGGGTAAGTCAGACAGAAAATACCATGTGTGGTTTAACACAGACGAAAAAAAAAAATTAATTTAGGCTGCACTGCAGAATGGATCACAGTGCTTGGGAACAAAGGATGGGTCTTGGTCAGCTTTAGTGATGACATCTGAGCTGCCTTTACAATCCATGGTGTTTAGATCATGTCACTTCCACGCTGCAGGGAGGACCGGACACAAGAGGTGACACATGCAGTGCAAAAGCCACAAGAGGATGACAGTAAAAGGAATTGGTGCTTTAGAAACTGGCTATGATCAGGTCTTCTCTGGTGAAATATAGCTCTGAAGTACATCCAGAAAGAGTCCTCAGTACATTGGACTGATCAGTTGAGACATCTTCTAGAGGCTTAAGGACCATGAAGCAATGTGGGTGTAAAAGATGTAAAAGGTTAAGTTCTTTCCTGGATGATAATCCTCCCCTTTTATGTCCACCCTCACTCCTCCCAGAGCTCCTCAGTCCCTTTCTCCAGAGCATGGGCTCCAACAATTGAAGGGACACTGCAGCCACTGCAGCCACATCCACAGCCTCTGAGAGCTGTTTCCCCTGCACGTAAGCAAGTGCTTTGGTAAGCCAACAACGAGAGCTATGTGCTACCCTCATCACTTCAGAGCATCTTTTCCTCCTGCCAAGCAGCCCCATGATTCAGATTTCATAGCCTTGCTCCTACAAGGGACTACCCAACACACTGAGCTGCTAGAGGATTTTTCCAGCTATTTCATGCACTCTGCTTAATCACAGCTCTTCTCACCTGGCAGGCACAAGGGCTCTGAGACAGCCACAGTCAGAGAACAGCAAGGAAAAAACCGAGGCGAACTCAAGTTCACAGACATGTCTACACACTGGTCTGCAGGCAGTACTGTGGCCATTAAATCAGCATCTCATCCAGCTTTCCCATCATTTCTGTTGGGAATTCAGTTACCTAAATCATTGCATTGTTAAAATAAATAAAAAAAATCTAGCTGATATGTTAGAAGTATGACTCAAACATCTGTTAAGTTGACTAAATACAACTCACTACCTTAACCAGCAGAGTTGCTACTCCAAAACTGTATAGGTCATAGAAGCATCATGTTAGTTTTATGCTACATAAGTACTAATTTGTGACACAACTTGAAAGCAAGAAAAGTCCTACTAGGAATAATTTTAAAAAGATGCAGTTTCCGGTAGATTTTCACAGGCAAAGGGGAAAGATGTTAACTCAGGCAGTATGTTCCCAAATTTGAAGCCTTTATGCCTAAGAACAGGAAGAGCATAACTTCTCCAAAAGCAGCTGCCAGAATACAGCATCTAAAGGCATTACCTCTAAACTTTTTCTGAAACATCTAAACTATTTCTTGCTGAAAATTTCCAAACTTCCCAATGCAAGACGTGCCAGCACTGAAGTTCCAGTTCAAAGAGTTTGGAAGAATGAAAAATGAAACAAAGCATCTGAATTAGAAGGTTTAGGCATCCTCAGCATAGACGTCACCACCAGCCTCCTCCTCACCTTTCCTACACACTAATACAGAATGGCATAGAATTTTACATGATTTTATTACACAAGTAGTTAAAGTATCATTACCTACTATGCTACATATAACCAAGGATAGCTGTGCAACCTTACACTTGCTAAAAACTCGTAACAGGGGTTTCAGGACTGGTATTGAGGTGGCTGGAAATGACTTTGTACGTTCAGAGAGGACCTTAAGTGAGACCCCCCAGCTCTAACCCAAGGAAGCTGCTCCCCACGTTCCAGGTGAGTACAGCTCTGAAGCTCTGAAGTCCCATTACAGGTCACCCAGCGATTGAACTTTCAGGCTCAAGATTTTTTTTCTGGATCCACTTTTTTTTTTTTTTTTTTACAGCAACCACCTTCTGACAGGCAGGAGAGAGAAACCTGACACTTGCCATGAGGCACACAGTGACTTTCAGCTAATCCTGTTTAATGAGGCATTCCCAAAGTGCCTCTCAAGCAAGGGGTCAGCTAATCCCATTCACTGACAGGATTTTTTTTACTCTTAGAAAATGGAAAGTGGCTGAAAACAAGAATAATTCCTTTTATTTTGATTTACAGGTATTGCTTTGAAGAGGGAAACCATGACATTTGGAAATTTGGAAAATTAAACGTGAGCTGTTCCTGTCCATTATGGTTAAACCTGTAACTTCTAATAAAAGTTGGAGAAAAATGGGCTTTTAGACCAGCTCTCCCATTTAACCAGCTGTGCTGAGATTTGTCATTTAAAGCACTAAAAAAATGCTAATATTGTTTTAAGTGAGGATTAAACAGCACTCAAGTGTATTTAACTGCCATCTTTCTACAGACAGTGATTAGATAAAAACTAATCATTTTTAAAGATAAAAATGTCATTGTTAAAATCAGTATAAGAAATTGAAAATCAGTAGTTTATACCCTTATAAGAAAGGCACAATATTTTAGACCAATGGCCACACAAAATACTTTCTTAAAATGAAGAACATGTTGCCTTCCACTGAGCTATACTGGGTATGTGACAAAAAGGCTGGGTACTTTGTAGTAACGTCCAACCAAAAGGAACAGCAAACCAGGGAAGTCTGAACACTGAACATACGGGATCTGGAGTGTAATCAATGGTTTCACAGCTCTCCCCAACATTAGAGACTCATTAAGGCACTGAGGAGCATCAGCTATCTGAAGAAGATGCCACCTGTGTTCAAAACATGCCAGACATGAAAGAATGCCAGCTACTTCGCAGGATTCCTGAAATGAAGTGTGTTGCTTTACAATAACCATAATCTCCTGAGCCTTCAAGAGTAGCTACCTTTGAAATTAATTTATATTTAGGTAAATGCAAAACCAGTGAATATTTTCAGTTGCTTTTCAGCATTGAATTTCTCAAAACATGTTATGCCGGTGCTGAGAATTCATTTCAAATTAACTTAGCACCTACCTCCAGCAGTACAGACAGCAGTGAACTTTACACTGTCGTGGTGAGAAGTGGCTAAACCAGCACACTCTTCTTGAATTAACGAAAAAAATGACCTAACATAACCTAAATTCACTCCCATTGTCCTGCCACTTGTAGCTCTGTATGAATATTTACCTATAAAGACTCCTTTTCATGTGTCTTAAATGGAGCTAGATATTGTGAATGGCAAAAGCTGATGCTGCATGCGATGCTGATCAACATCAGTCCTCATGAGAATCTGCTCTGGAGGAGCAAGGGAACAACTCTGAAGGTCTGCTCACTCCACACACCGTTTCTATACAGAGTTACTTTTATGTGATTGCCTGCAATGCACTCACTGCTGTGAGGCTTGTCTGGACAGTCCCAAACTTGCTCTATGGTATAAAGGTGATTCTTGTTAGTTCAGCTCAATGCAGGATAACCACTTAAGTGTTCAGTTCACCAACAAAACAGCTTTTGCGCATTGATTTTCAAGAGAGACAATTTTCAGGAAACAGAGGTGACATTTTACCGCTCAAGCAATAAATCATCTACTGATACTGGGGGCAGGGGGAGCAATTTGAGAGATGAATAGCTGTATCTTAATTTTACATGTTAAGAGTTTGGCTGTAAGAAGCATTAAGAAGACATTATGACACACCCAAAATGTATCTTCAGTGATATTTGTCCCCAAACACCTATGCTCTAACAAACACATACAGGGAAGGTAGAAGGGGCAAGCAAAGTGTGGTAGCTAAAAGGCATGTTCCAAAAATGCAAGGAAAACAATGTTGCTCTGGTATCCTCATAACAAAGTGAAGTAACACAGATAAAGCTCAAGACTGGCATCAAAATGACTTCAGGGGAAGTTTCCAATTTGGCACGCTAGACTGAGTTTTCAACAAAATCCATCCGCAACACTGACCTCTTGAAGTGGCTTGCCAGGACTCCCACCAGCTCTCCAATCCTGCTGTCATTAGACGGCTCTTTACTGAAGAGACAGACAATGAGATCCTTGTTGTCTTTCGTGTGGAAGACCACCAGCTGGTCCTTTCCATTGGAGACACTCAAGCCCATCAACTGTGAAGAGAAAGCAAGAACAGTGTTATATATGTTAATACATCTTTGCTACTTGCCAGGCTAGTTCTTCCCTCTCCAAGATGCCACACTCGCTCTCAACTTCTACCTCTACCACAGAGCTCAGGGCAACGGCAGCGTGCAGGTCCTCAGTACTCCTCCCACAAGCTGAAAAAGTCAAGGTGAAACAGCAGCAGTTTTTTGGAAGTCAACAGTCTCAAAGGTGCGAGGAAATTTTACCATCTAGACTGGGTTCACTCTGAGCAACTCTTGCCAGAAGCAGCATTGTCCCATGTTACTGTAGTGTCCTTCTGCCCATCCAGCACCACAGGCCACCCACCAAAGAGTGCACCAGGTGGATTTCTAACAGCTGAAGCTTTCTTTCCCAAAAATCTCACACTGGATGACACCACATGGCTCAGTGGCAGAGCCACAAGCCTGCTTTTTTATTTTTCTTCTTTCCAGAGGAAACCAACAATCACCATTAGTTTGGCCAACAACCAACTTCAAATTCACATATGCAGTGCTGGGAATGCAATAATACACAGATAATGTAAAAATGAAGTTTACTGAAAGCCTAAACATCTTGATGAAAAATATAAGTTGCAAACCCCGCAAAGTCATGATGATTCCAGTATTTAGACATGGATTAAGGTCTTGCTGTTCTGACAAAATAAAAAGGTGTGGGGTTTTGGTTTGGGGTTTTGTTTTGGTTTTTTGTCTATCAAGTACTGCTACTTGGCACATCAAAAACTTTGTTCTCATCATCCCACAAAGCAAAACAAGGCAATTTTTTAGGAGTGGCAATCTGGGTACACAGGCTGTTCAGGTGAGTATTAGAAAAAGTAAAAAATTAATCTCTGCTGGGGAAACAAAATGTAAGGACGGCAAAAGAAACATCAAGAGGTAAGTACATTTAACAAACTGGTGCTAAAAAAAAAATTAAAAAAAAGAGAGAAAGGCAAAAGAATTATGAGTACAGAGAGAGAATACAGCAGACCTTCCCTGTCCACTAAAGGACTACATGACTCCTTTGAGTCATCCAGAGATTTGCAGAGAGAAACCACATTCTCCTCAAAGTGAAAGGCACCAATATACTATTTTGTGGAAATGAAAGTCTCATTATTCCATTCTTAAAGAAAAAAGCCTTCTGTGTAAGCTGCTGCCTGTGTTGGAAAGGATATTAGCACAAATCGAGCTGGAGACTACTCACTCATTTCAGAAGCATGAATCATATTCAGAAACAGTCTGGATCCGTATGTTTGGTTTAGCAGTCACAACATATTACTTCCAAGAAACCTGTTCTAGCTCTGGATGTCTAACACATACATACCAGACAGCAGCATTGTCCCAGAAAAGCACACCACAACCAGCATGCAGCAGTGTGGTGTATGCCCTGTTTTCTGGATAAAACACTACTCAAGTTTAGAATCACTCATATTTTGTTGGCTTATTATCACAGTACATTTCAAACATTGAGCAGAGACCTCCTGCTACCAGTTGCATAATATACCCAACACAGGTAGAGTTTATTCTCTACTGTTCACGCTATTTTGAGGTTATGAAATACTTTAAAAACAAGCTACACTTCATGCACAGACATTAACAGCTGCCTGGGTTTATAGTGTCCCTTAAAATTAATTTGCATGCTTAAATAACATCCTGTGAGCACAATAGCACCACAGGGACTACTGCCACCAAGCTTTTAAACGTGCACCGAGTGTGAAAGATGAACAAGTTGAAATCTCTGGATTTGAAAAGCCTATTTAAACATTAATTATTCAACAGAACCATGTTACAAGTCTAAGAGCCCTTCAAAATTTTCCTATTTCACCCTTCTCCATAAGACTATCTGAACAAATAAATATAACACAAAAGAAAACTTTAGAGAAGGTGCTTATCTCAGTATTTACAAACACTAATAATAGCTCTGCTTGAAGATCAGAAAAAAATTCTCAGCATCCACAGAACATCCTTTATTGTATTCAGCACTGTACTGGGAAAGGTAGCTGCAAGATCCTTTCTGCCGCTCAGTTGCCTTTTAATTCCTTTCTGCCATTATCTGTTTATTTTCTTTCCAGCTATGAACAAAAAGATAATTGTATATTGGTACTTCTGAGGCAACTGCCAGAATGCTTGCACATGGAAAATCCCCCAAAGTGGCATCTCAATCCAGCCAAATAGTCAGGGTAGTGAAAGGAAAGTTATTGCTTTGTCATCATTTGCACAAAATTACAGATGCCTCACACAGGACACAAAATAACAGAATGCAGAACCTGGGACCTGAGCAGGCATGCATTACAGGCTATACTTAAACTATTTACATGTAAACATAGTTAAAGGAGATGGGGAACTGTAGTGCAATTTCTTCAGCCGAAAACTAGTTTATGGTTGTAACAGGCATCAGCTGACTGTCTCCAATGAGATTTCCATGGAAACACCATCCCTAAGGATGTTGCAGTGTTGATAGGGTGCTTTCGAAATGCTGACAGCGAGCAGCACAGTTAACAGGCAGATGAATTTCAGCTGGGTTCACCTTTAGATATTGGAAGGGCAATCCATCTTCCCCAGTGAACATACTTCCTTCTGGTAGGACACATTTGATACACTGATATACCGGTGTAATTATTATCCCTTTGCTTCTCAAAAATCTTCATTCATATCAGTTCAAACAATTGTTCTTTCCCCGAAAGGGAAGGAATCTCTGTATCCCTAATTGGCTACTTACAGCACCTCCCTGTACACTATGTAAGGGTTTTCACACAAGAAGGCATCGGGCATGCAGGAAAATGAGAGACATGCAAGGCAGCTCAAGAGGTGAAAGGCAACGCATATTCAGATAATTTAGTAACAAATATAAAACATAACAACAAAAGGAAAAAACAAATGCATTACAACATTAACCATTAGCAGGAGTTCAATTTACAAAATCCTGGCAAAAGAAATACAAATATTTCATGTCCTATATATGAACCAAATAAATTTCCAAACTCTCTCCTCCTCTCCCCTATTCCTGTGGCGCAGAGAGGGGTCAGCAGTAAATCAACAGGATCAGTGAGCACGCCCTGGAACCACGATGCAATCCCAGTGTGTATGTGCAGACTTTCTACTGTTTCCCAGGAACACAGTGCAGGAGAAGTAAGTAAAAGGAGAGACTCTGGCCAACAGAGCAGAAATTTATCACTACAGCATTTACCAAAGATAGCTTTCATCAAATTTCCACTCTGGAATATTATTCTGACACCTGTATGAGTCAGCAAAGGGTCTTTTGGACCCACCCCTCCTGTGCAAAGTATTCCAGGACCTCTTCACAGTTGCTCAGGTCAAGAAAACTGTTCAGCCAGGAAGCCTTGTGGTAGGTTGCTAAAGGGAATAATTGCAGATCTATAATACATCTAAATAAAGGTGATTTATATCTACAGAAATTTAAGTATTCTAAGAGCAAGAGACCTATATGCACAGACCATTAACTGTTTTGCTGCTAGAAGAAATGCAAAGCAGACAGCCAACATACAGCCTGTGCTACAGCACTGTATGAATGGATATTCTATTTTAGGCAACCACATTTTGTGAAAAAACAGTAACTACTAACATTGCTATGTAACAGATATTCTATAGGCAACCTACAAATTGCATCCAACTTGCTTGCCTTCTTTAATATTTAAGGCATTAAGAATTTCACAGGAAAATGTTCAGACTACCAACAGTGACCTGGTCTCGTGCTGTTATGTAAATGTAAAAGCTCTACATTTAAACCCATCACCCACACAAGTAAAGCAGACATTTTTCTAAAACTGTGATAAATACAGGTTTACCTATAATTACTAATGTAGTAAGTGAATTGCAGTGGCCTAGCCATTTTGTATACGGTAAGAATGCAGAAAACTAGTAGTGAGAAATTAGGTGGACAGGGTAGAATTTTGTCCATCACAAGTTCACCTTGACACTTCACAAAAAAACCACCTGTCTAGGAAAAACACTGCGTAGTCTCTATGTATTTGAACAAGC
The DNA here is from genome assembly GCA_013401275.1 of Pandion haliaetus. Lineage (NCBI taxonomy): Eukaryota > Metazoa > Chordata > Aves > Accipitriformes > Pandionidae > Pandion > Pandion haliaetus. The sequence goes on along the minus strand of VYZV01039015.1, from coordinate 47,494 downwards.
TGGTTTGCACAAGTAAGAGTCAGCCATTTAGCAGCATAATCTGCTGACAATTTCATTTTGCACAATTAAGAGATAATGTCAGTAGAACAGAACATCAACTGAGGAAAATGACCTGCAGCTGCCAACTCCCTGGCAGTAAAGTCTTTTCAAAACAAGAGACACTGCCATGGAGACATTGCTTTGTACAGCGAATAATGAGTTAGGGTAAAAGCACGTTACTCCACACACATGCTGCCATGAGTGGTCGTTGCACAGCTTGGGTGGATGACAAGCAAGGAGGTTAGAAGAGGACCTATAACACCAACGTTACAGATGCAGTCTGAGCTAATCATTCACTCCACATTTGCAGATCAGATTTTACCGTTACCCTAATCCCACCTCTGCTCTTTTAGCAATATGGGGATGCCAGATTTATTATTTCTCCAAATGCAAACATCCCAACAAATTTGTGCACGACATTTCTAAGCAACCCAGCCAGGTTCTGTAGGTTTAAGATAACCATAGTAGTGTTACCTCAGGCTGAGTCAAAAAAACAAGCAGTTGAATCCACACTCAGGATGCTGAAGAGCTCAAATGAGGTTTTCCCCCACCACCCTTCCTACCAGTGATAATCTGCTGCTTTGTTACTGGCAGCTAAACTCTGCTACCCCGAAGGCCAGATACCTCACTATAATTCCAAATTTAGCTTTGATTAAGATTTACATTAAAAATGAACAAATATAAAAAAAAAATTTCAAACACGACATGAAGGATCAAACAAACACCCAGAGACACAGAAATTGTGTCATAAGCTGCTGTGAAAATGCTAACCCCCTTATGGGGCCAGGATCTTGCAGTACACAGCAAATAAAAAACCAAATAGAAGAACGAGCAGAAGAGAGTGTGATAAGCAGTTTGGGTTTTAGCTTTTATTTTATGGGCTGAAATTAAAAGTTAACATGATGCATCAGTGTTGTAGATAATTGCACTATAACAGTTTTAAAGACATTAAATATATTAAAAACTGTAAACCAAGGTCTTTTTCCATTTTATGGATATGAAAATGGAGCTAAACAGTAGATGCACTGCCCATGACTAAGAGAGCCCGAGATGAAATTCCCTAGTCCCTGTACTTACATTATAGAGGGGGATGGTCTTCATAACTTTGTACTGCTTCATAGGGTCCATCTTATAAAGGTGTCGATCAGTAATGAAAATTGCTCTGTCCTCCACTTTATTGAAGCGATTGACCTGTAAAGAAGCAAATTTTCAGTCCTGCTAATCACTGCAAGAACATGCAGAATAAAACTTTGCAGCAGGAAATATCCAAAACTCACACAGCTCTTAAAGAGGTTTTCTCCACAGATCTTGAAACAGCGAAAAGGGAAGATGGACCCCGCAATCCCATTTTACAAATAGAGAAACGCAGAGTCTTGGAGAAGCAACATTCACAGAGTTATCCAGCAGGGCTGGGGCAACCTGGGAAAGTCTACAGCCTCAATCAAATAAAGGACAGACACTTTCCGCTAGCAACGTTCAACCTGCATCCCTGTCTGCTGGCAGACACCAAGCCAAGGCAGATGGCTGTTGTTACTACATTATACATGTGCCTTTTTCACCCCAAAAGCATGATGCAGAATACCTGCCCTGCAGAGCCAAACAGGGTGTCACCAGGGTCTGTGACAGTCCAGACCTGAGGCATTTGAAAGCAGATGCTTTGGCCCATCCTGAATTTGAGCAGGTCCCACTTCCGTCTTTTAAAACATCTGTGCCTTCAACATAGCTAAGCAACTTGCCCAAGAAGTGGAAAATGTGGACAACATTCCTTCCCCTGCCCATTGGTGGATGTGTTAGCTGAGTACAGGCACGTTCCACCAGTTTTGCTGAAGTTGTGCCACTGTGCAAGAAGGAAGAAGAGACTAAATGGGCCAGAGGGAGCCCGGGAGAGCCAAGCCTGTACACAGGGACCTAGGCAGCCAGCTGGTGGGAGGAAGGCAAGGTTATTTCTTGGCAGGCAGAAGACCCAAGCTGGAGTGCCCTCAGGCTGCAAGGGTTATTGAACACAACCCTCTCCATTTCTAAGCAAGAGAAGCAGAGCAAGAGCACAACCAGTCTCGTCTAAAGGCTGACTGCCATTGAGAACAACATCCTGTTGCCTCTTCCAGGAGGTCCTAACCCCATACCCTGAGCTAGCTCTGGTGCTCATCAGCCCTACCAATTCACTAACCTGACAAAAATCTGCACTTTTTGTGAACTTAGCGAGGGAAGGGCACAACAAGCATCAGAGCCACTGCAAGGGAAAGAGGGTGAGGCTCTGGGTAGTGATAAAGAGGGGAAGAAAACAGGATGGCTCTGTTCAGCAGCAGCAAGCTATGAGGTCAGTTCACCCATCCCAGACCTGTACTGCGAGTACAGCAGATTTTTCTATAGATGTGGACATCACTCAACCCATATTTTAACCTGACGTTGTGTTCTGTTAAGGACAGGGTATTCAAGGCAGAGATGTCTAAGGATCACCAGTGGGCTCAAGCTCCTCAAAAGAAAGTCTTTAAACAGGAGCTCACTTCCCAGCTATGCTGTCCAGGGCTATTCTGGGAATGCAACGAGCAGAGCTACAGCATCCGGCAAACTTCTAGACCAAACAAGAAATCACCCAGAGGCATCTGTGTGCCGCTAAGGTTAACTGACCACAGAGTGAGATTTTTAGTTGATTTGGTTTTTGTTTGTACCATTCTCAGGTTATTTTGAATCTGGACTCTGGTCTCCTGACTCCCACTCCACTCCTATAAAGTACTTACTACTACTAAAATTATAGTGCACTTCAAACAACTTTAATACTTGCTTCCAAAAAGAGGCAAAGGTGTTTTAATCTTCAAATGACTGTACCCTCTGACAAAGGTAGGGTACAGAGGAGATGGAGCTAGGCATCTTGGAGAAGAACAGCAAAAGGACAAGAGGCAATGGGTAGAAGTTGCAGCAGCAGAAAGTCCAACTGGACGTAAGGGAAAAAAATCTCTCGAGGAGTGTGGCAGCCCTGGAACAGGGCTCAGAGAGGTTGTGTAACGTTTACCCTCAGCGATTTTCAAAACTCAGCTGACTGAGGGTCTGAGCAACCTCATCTAACCCGGAAGTTAGCCCTGCTCAGAGCAGGAGGTTGGACCACAGACCTCCAGAGGTCCCTTCCCACCTAAATCATTCTGCGATTTCATCAGCCCATATGGTATCAAGAAAATAGACTCACAGTATCTGAAATATTCTGACAGTTTCTAGTAGCTCAGCAAACATAGCTTAGTGTCGCCATTGGGAAACATTAATATCTTAATATCTTAATGTTGCCACTGGGCTCTACAGTTGTAAATTTAAGATCAATTACAGATACACGCTATAATTCAGTGAAGAACCATTAGTTGCCTGCTAAGGCAAACCACTATTATTATCACCTGTAATCTCACTGGCAATCAACAGCAGCAGAGATTATCTGCACATGTATGTCCCAACCCTCATGGAATAATCTTAGGCATATTCAAGAAGTTGGTTCATTTTAATTTGAACTGAAAATACTACCCACCTGGGATATTGCTTGCATAACCAGGCACTCAGTGTATGAGGAAAATAAGCTCCATCTTGTAGTGTATTTATAGTTTTTTTGTGTGGATCAACCCTAAAACTTCCTTTTTTTTTTTTAGTACCATAGGAGCTCTCATGAGATAAAAATTACTGTCGAAGACAGCAATATGTGAACCCCCCAACAAGTACCACTGAAAACAGTCAAGTGCACAGCCCCACATCCCAGTATTTTGTTGTAGTTTGTACATCCAGTTTCTATGTAGTAAGAGCAATGGAAGAACAGATTATTTAAGCACCAGCTAATGATGCAAAGTCATGACATGGCCCAGCAGCAGGCCATGTATAGCGGTCATATAATTATATAATTTCTCTTAATTCTAGGTATTCTGATGTTCTGAATTCATGTCTATTTCTGGCCACCAATCATGTCTCCAGCAACAGCATCCCTCCAGTACCTAACAAATTAAATCACCAGAACTGCTGTCAAATGCCACATAAGCACCTCTGGAAAATTATTGTAAAAATAAGCTACTAAATGTTGTACCTTCACAACAACATCTGATCTGGGGAAGATCCAGGAAGACTGAAGCTAATAAACCACTATTTCACACCTTATGGAATTAGTGTGATTGTTTACAAAAACAGAAGTGGGAGGATCATGTTATGGCAGGAAACAAAATTATAATCTCTCCAGAGAAGTGTTTTATACCCTGGGATCACACCTTTGTTCATATCTCCTTTCTAAATGCAGATAATTTCAATCCCCCTCATCCCACCACAACTCATTACAAATATTCTGCTAGGCTGCTGCTAACATTAGGCTCCAGCAAGTGGGCTTTTAACAGAGGAAATACACGTCTCACTAAAATGACAATTAATTTGTCCAGGAAATACTACAGCAAAGGAGAACATTTGATGCCATCTAGGCTTTCAGGTGCCCCAAGAGGATGGGTACTAAATAGTCACACGGCAAGATGCAAAGTTTTGTTAAAAGTACATGAGAAAGTAGGACACAAAGTAGAAATTATTTTTCACTAAGGCAAAGCTGGAGTCATCAGTGTATCACAGTCACAGAGATATTTATTAACCAACTGAGAAGGGTAGACAAGGGTGAGACGTGATGAGGTGGATGAACATAAATAGGATTTTCCTAGGTGAAGTCAGGAGACGACTGGAGAACTTAAATACTCTCAGTTAACAGGCAGCAGACTGACAAAGTTTAGCACAGATAAAGGCAAAAAATTCAAATTGGAGAGCTATATGACAGCTTTAAATTAATGGCACCAACTGAGAAAAGGTAACTGAAGATTTTAGACAGCTCTGGATAGATCTTGGCACAAACATGCAAGGCAGCTGAAAACAAGCAAGGCGTTAGCATGTAGTGAAGACTACCATGGGGAAAAATGTCCTGGGTGCCATGGTCTCACTTGGAATAGTGTGTGAAGCACTGGGATGGTGAATGTGAAGGAGAATCTAATGGTTTAGGGAAGGTAAAGAAAATGATTGAAGGCCTGGAAAAATCTCACAGCAGGAGGTGCTGAATAACTGGGATTATTTTAGGAAGCAGATGAATGGGAGAAAAAAAAAAAAAAGGCTATGAAACACTGAATGGCCCAGAGAAAGTAGGTTAGGAGTGTCTGGTGCTACACATTGAGTTGTTTGAGCAGAGTAGCACAGGCTCCTCAAACCATAATTTGGCTGTGTGGCTTACAGCACACCACACTCCATGTCTTGGGAGTTTAAGAAAAGGCTTCTCTAGCCTATTAGGCTGTGATGTGCCCCACACAGACCTCAGATCTGATGCTGTGTGGCCATAGTTCCCAAACATGTCTTTTTTGATTTATTTTTATTTTTTTTAAAGAGTCTGACAACACCACCTGTTCACTGCCATGATCCTGCTTGTTGCCCATCTCCCATCAGAACGTCCTGCCTGTTGCCCGTGCCCACCTCCAGCATGGAGCCCACGGTGACCAAGGGAGCAGACCTCACTGAGCTGTGCAACCAGAGCCACCCCACCGCAGAAGGTCCTGCAGCTGCTGCCCAGAAAGCAGGGATGGGAAGCATGCCCAGCTTTTGCAAGGCAATATAATATTGTAGTAGTTCTACAAGCATGTTTTAAATTCCACTTCTTTCTTGTGGTTACCCACTGTTCTTAGTGTTCACATTGAACAATAAATTCAGCTGAACAGCTAAAGAGATATACCAAAGGGGAAGTCCAGCAGCTTATCTCACCTGAGAAGCAAATTCTCACTGCTCTACAACTCATGTGCTTTTCAGCTTTTTCCAAGCAATTGCTTTGCTTCAGGTGTCTCATGCACCTATGGCATATTTATGTAAATAATACATGCTGACTTTTTAGAATTAAACAGTCACATTGGCAAGCATGCACGGAAGAGACTCAGACAAACGCCAGCACCATTGTAAATGCCACTATTCTTTTGATTTTGTAGGAGTAGAGACAGACCTTATGTTCTCAGATACAGTTTATACCCTCCTGGAGAACAGCCCTTCCTAGCATTGTGTTCTCTGCACCTTCTGGGCATTTTTTATTTATATCTTTGTTGATCCAAATGTGAATCCATCTTAATTTAGCTTCTTGACTAGCTTATGGGGAAAAATGAAGGTCTAACCTATAGCAGAAAAAATTCTAAATGAGCTTTTCAGGTCTCTGCCAGGGGCCTCCAGACACTGCAGGGCACCAGGCTTTGGAAGAGATGGTCCTCTCAAGGGAGCTTGGTGCCACAAATGGCAAGGGAGAAAGTGGGAAGAAAAGCCTTATTCTAAAAAGAAAAAAAAAAAAAAAAAAAAAAGAAAAGAAAAAAGAGAGAGAAACTGTTGTTTCCTAGGTGATACAACAAAATCTGGTGGTATGCATGAAATATGCATTTGATTTCCCAAAGCAAAAAACTTGAAAATTTCCTTTGAAAAATGAAGAGCACCACAGTGCTCAGAAAAGATGTATTTTTCTATAGGCAGAAATGACCTGCTTCTACCTACACCTACTGCAAGCACATGCACCTCCCATCAGCAAGACTTCAAAGTCTCTTCACAGACCTTGTATAAAAAGAGCTATAAAAACTTTGGTCCAAACAGATTCACCATTATTATTCATCTCAAGCTGTTGAAATTAATACCCCCATGCACTCAAGCTAAAGAAAACTTTACCAGCAGTTATCAATACTTCAGGAGCAGTTCCCTGGCTGGTGAGAGTTGGTATTACTTCACCAGAAAAATGTCAATCATCACCTAAAAAAATCTGCCTCAAAGAATTTAATGGTTAGTAAATATCTTACAGATCATAAGACATGTTCTATACATAAACATTTTTAAATACATGAACTCCAGGCTTAACTTGTGTCTATTCAAGTTGCCCAGTACTTATCCTTTTAATTTCTTTTTTTTTTTTTAAGGAAAGAAACGTATTAGACTGCAATTATCTGAAAATTTTAAAGAGCAGACAGCTAACATTGCTGTTGATAGTCAAAAATCACTTCACACGTGGCGTAATGATTCGGTACCTTACTGAAAGCCATGAATGAAGTCTGATGCTGCTCCAGAAATAAAACAACTCACCTTAACTCACCAAGGTGCTCTCTCGTTACCACGAACACCTTCCTGCCTGCCTAAGGGACCAACAGTAACAGCACATTTTTTGCTCAGGAATCCTCAAATAAGCTGAATCATGAAAATACACCATGAATGAACTTGAGCAACCTTATTCTGTGGACTGATAGTTGTTGAAGAGCATTATTTAAGGGAAGCAATGAAATCACCTGATAATTAATCACATTTTCATTTCTATAACTCACTCTTCAGTCCCCTGCTAAAGCTTTGCATGGACCAAATTTCAGCTGAGAAACAAGCAGCCAATTTGCAAATCCACAACAAATTAGGTTTAGCGTAAGAAATTTTACAAACTTTCCTGCAGTGAAAGTTGCTCCCTTTCAAACATGCTGACCACCAAGACAGCCTGCACGTTCTAACACCAAGCGCCATACTTGTGCAAATAACATTTGGTATGACACAGGTAAGTTAAAGAAAGAAAGATAAGACTAAAAGGGAAAAAATATATTATTTTATTTATTTATCTTTTAAAAAAGAAAAGGGAAGAATGTAGCAATCAGAAGTTGTTCCCCTTGCCTCATAGCACTGAAAACTGATCCTCAGACTGCTGTTACTTTTTGGGTACAAGGCAGAATGCTACAGCTTGTATTTTTGACATGAGAAACACCTTCAATTTAAAAAGACAGCATGGGATATAAATTGTTTTATGTGAAGAGTAAAAGAAGGCTAATGTTGTTTTCAAGGTAAAGACTGTGTTCTTGTAGTCAAAGCATGGAGTCACAAGCTCTACAACACTTTTCACTGTTGCTTAGTCTGCAAATCCGATGTTCATATTTAAGGCATAATAGATTACCTGAAGAAGTGCTTTGGTTGGAAAGTGAAATGGTAAATTTTGAAATGTCAGATCTCTGTCTTGTTAGCTTTCAAAGTTCAGGATTATTTGTCTTCTCTCCTTTGTTCGCTTCAGGCTTGCCTGGACATTTCTCATCCATATAAGAGGGAAGACAAATGGTTCACTCAAAAAGATATTACATCCAAGCATGGATTTGAAAGGGGTCATTTGCTTTTGAGTTTAAACATGGAGATGTACTGAAATCACTGGGTTTACACACATCATTAAAGATCCTACAAAGCTGCAGTCTTGTCCTCAACAGCAACGCTGAAATGATTTTATCCATTTGTTGGAGGAGGGGTGCTCCTATTTGCTTCTTTAAGACCATAATTTTCCTAAAGGAGATGGTGCATTTTCACTAAATTTAGCTACATTTTTTCTAACACAGATCCTTAAGAATGAAGACCAAAAAAAAGCATTAACGACCTCGATGACTCAGGCACAGCCGGGTTGTGGATGAGTAGCAGTTCCCCCGTGCCAGCTGACCCATCATGCAGGGCTTTGTGTGCATGTGTCTGTTGGCGGCTGCAGGTCAGCTTGCCTTACCTCAGCCCCACTGTCTCTGCATGTATGTATTTGGCTGCCATGCTTGTGCGTGTGCTTCCTCTACTGCTGATTTCAAAAGCCTTGCAAAGGTATCCCTAACTAAGCAGGCAAGCACAGGATTAAGCCTGACCTCTCTGATAGAGGAAAGCAACCAACAATTTAACCTTTAAAAAGAACAAAAAAGTTACAAGATAATTGAAAAACCACAAGACTGCAAATCTATAACCTCGCAGTCTCTGCTATATTTTCTGACTTCAGCTGAGCTACTTTTTTTAAGAACCCAGGGTAAGCTAAAGTTTTCTTCACCTCTGCAAGCACTGAAAGTAACCTTTCAGGCTCAGGAAGAAATCCACTTCGTGATAAGTAACAGCTATTCCATCTCCAGACTGCTTTTATTATTGAAGTGCTGGGACACCTGTGCAACAAACCCCAGCAGAAAATGGATTTTTCCAGCAAGTAAACTCAGTAGCAGGATGTATAGAAACAAGGCCTGTTTGTAGGCTCAAGGATTTCTTCATACACCATAAACAAAAAGGAACTGCTCCAACACTTGCCTAAAGGCAGGAGCTCTGTGTCTGCAACTACTGAACAGGATAAGGTATGGATCTGAGCTCCAGAAATCTGCTTTCCCCTATGCTTGCACAGGAGATTGTCCTTCAGAGCTGACTCAGAAGCAAGCAAGAGAAACATACAGACTTAAAAGCTTAAAAGTTGCATAATAGCGAGCAAAATTATACTCCCACACCAGGTGTACACATATTATACACGGCCCCCCTGAGTAATTCCCCTCACTGTCATTCCATTCCCATTCAAAACAACAATTCCTATAATCACATCTTTAAGAGCTGAATATTGTATTTTTATAATTATTCCACCTTAGCTAGAAACAGCAACAATTTGGAACTAGTTCATTAAATGAATTAGAAGAGGAATTATTTTGTCTTCAGCCTGAAGTGAAAAAAAGCCAGGGAGAAATTCTCCTTGTCCTTAACAGAGGTTCAAGCAAAACTGCTGCAAGATTGGAAGGAAGAGGTTTGGATTCAGACTCACCTGATCCTCTTTTAACCCTAACAATATAAGCCAATATTCACTCAAACCGCTCATTCAACTAGCAAAACACACTCTTAAAGAGAACATGTTAAAAGCAACAGAATACTCCACTGAAATATTTTTGTTTGGAAAGCAGTAAGAGATTTCTATTTTTATATACACAAATCACCATTGAATAAATAATATAACTCGCTAGCTAAGAAGTTTTGTTATAAAGTGAGATTTTATGCTGCAAAATGAATTTTGTTGTTCCTGTTAAATATAATATTTGCAGAATCATAAACAATAATCATGCACATGCTCCACTTCTGGCAAGCAGGGACCAACTGCAATAGCACATTTTTAGAAATAAAAGGAAGATACAGCTTCTCAAAAACACTTGAACATCAGCAGCCCCAGCCTGCCATTGAAATTGTTTTTGTCTGTTGGCTTTGTACTATTAAAATATCTTTTCCTGACAGACATTTAAAACCAGCATCATTTAGATCATTATGAACTACCCATAAAAAATTATGCAAGCAAATTTTTCTAATTAGTTTTTTAAACCATCCAAACGATTTAACAAAAAACAATTTTGCTATGAAAAAAGCCAGACCCAAACCAGTTTCACAGAATCAAGTGAATTTAGTCATGCCTCTGACATGAAGAGGCCACAGAAGTCACTCAAACCAAGCACCTTTTGGTGCAATAGGTTCAGAGGTATGTATCCATCAAAAAATCACTGATATTGTTCAAGGAAACAAGACTGCTTTGAACTGCTGTCTGTTAAAGCATCTCCAGGATTACCTCCTCGCCCTTGGCTTCCCAAGATCTCACCCTGACCGCAAGAAGTTTCCCCACCCAGCCCATGTGTCTGCAGACCATGCACATGCCGGTTACCTTGCGGACGTGACAGGAGAAGAGCACGTTCATGTACTTGTCTTTCCGTTTCAGCTCATTGGCAACAGGGATGAAAGAGCCCGTGGTCTGAGCGTTACTTGGTTTCTGAAAGAGCAAAGACAGGCACATAACTCTTCTTGCTTACTGAAGAAAGTAATTGCATTACGTCATGGTGGGCCAGAGAGAACTGCAGCTGCATCACCACGACTGAAGGCTTCCTCCAGTCTCTGCCTTGTCAAAGAGTGGCAGAGCATCTGGAGTTTTACGTGCTTTCTGAAAAAAAAAACCTTAACAAAACAAAATGCTTAAAGGAAGGACAGAGTAAAAGGAAGCAATGCAACTTGCCTAGAGAGAATTTCTTTGTGCCTTTTAATTTTATGCTATTTCTTAACATCCCTTTATTCCTAGATTTTAGTTTTACATCGACTTCTTTCCTAGCTTTGGCCATTTGAAGAGCCAGCTGATGGCATTACTCATTATCTTTTAATGCTGCTTGTGATGCTCAAGTTACGCTTAGTATTCAGAAAAATCACTCCAAGTACAGTACAAGTCAAAGACTCTGAAACTATATAAACCCATTTACAGAGGAAACTTCAAAGTACTTCTCCCTCCCAAGAAACCAACAGTCACTTTTTAAGATTTCCACCCTTTTAGCATTCTAAGCCCCAGCCATTGCATTGATGACTTCACTTGTACTCACCAATGCGATGTAATTCCCCTCCCATGCTCTTTGTAGGCCAATATCAGCTCTGTGACCCTTCAGCACTTCCACGGCAGCAACCTTGGCCCTCAGTTGAGGTAGGACTTCTGGCGGGACACTCTGGATGAGTTCACGGGCTCTCCACCTGTCACAAAACACCTGAATCAGTTCCACAGTCTGTACGACGCACTATGAGGACTACTTCTGCCAGATCAACAACAAGGACACCCCTAGACTATAAATGTCAGAGGAAAAAGAAGTCCTTCCATTGCATTCATAAAGCTGGAAATGTCAGTTATCACTTTAAAGTCACATATCATCTCTGACTCCCACCAGATTTGGCTGGTGTACTCCTCATCCCATACCCAGAAGTCAACTACTGGCACATCTGTTTGCAATAAAGTATTCGCAAGCCCATTTTTTGGCTCATTTACAACATCACTCTCCTTTAATAGCTGAATTTGGCCCTACAATTGAAACCTAACCAACTGTGACATGAAACAGGGCAGGACAGCCCATCCATTACTCCATACCATACTCCAGCCTTCAGCAGCAACACCAGGCCTCCAGGATTAATGCTATGAAAAGTCTTTCAGCAACTACAATTTTGTAGTTATGATAATTGAGCTTATTCTGAAAGCAGGACTCTCTACCCAGATAGGCTGTGGATGGCTTTCAAGAGACAGCTGGGGAAAAAAAACAAGGCTAACTTGATATAGTGCTGGTGGTAATCCCCCTTCAAGCAGATGGCTGGACTGGAGATCTCTAGAGGCCCCATCCAGCCAACATTTCTCTTGTTCAGCGATTTTCAGAAGTCATAATTTTTCAAATTGGAATCGTAACTACTTTGCCTACAACTTACCAGAGAAAAAAAGTCACTAGCTTTTAGATATTAGGAGGTTGTAATAAAGGTATAAAATACCTCTTCTGCACATAGAATATGGGTGAATAGTGGAACATTGCTTATTCTGCTGCAGAAGAATACTGGCTTAGTATAAGTAGTCTTGAGGAAGACGAGAAGATTCCTTTTCTCTTCCCTCCCATCTAACAGCAGCTGCTCTTTTCTTTTGAAACCAACTAGAAAGGCCAGAAAGGGGCCAAGGAAGGAAATACAATGTCCATCCTGACTCAACCTTAGAAACAGAATAATTATTTCCCTGGTCAAGGGTGCCAAAAGCCACTGACATCTTCAGCTATGACGTCCAGTTAATGTTCTTCAGTCCTTTTTTCACCTTTTATGGAACAAGCAGTAGCTGTTCACTGCTCTAGGTTACACTGAAAAGACAAGAGGTTTTTTTTGTACCTATGGTAAATGGTCTGGAGTGCCTCTTCAAATCGGCGCAGCACTTTTGGTGGAGTGGGCCATTGCACATGCTTGCCATAATCCTTCATTAGCCTCACATTGTGAAAGCGTCGGGCAACCTCATGGATGTAGGCCTTCACTTTGTAGCGGCGGTAATACCTGAGTATCGTGAGGGCGGCCTTCGTCCTCTTATAGCGAAGGCGAGCCAAAGTGCCCCTCCAAACCTAAGAGTCAGTGGAGAAATAGTTTTAGCAATAAAAAACAGGATATTTTTTTCTTTCTGTACTCCTATACTGCTGAAATCCATAAATATGTTTGTTTTATTTTGAAGGAAGTGATTTCTCCATACCAATCAAATCCAATTAAAACATGACTGAAAACCCACTCTGTTTAGCAGTGTATCGAGAAACAATTTTAACTCTGATTTAAAAAAGATTGCTTTGAAAATAGTTCGGGGAATATCCATTCTGTCTGTGTGCTGAAAACCAAGCAAATATGCAAAACAAATTATATCCTCCCAACTTGCTGGATGGGAGGCCAGCTCTGCCAGCTTCGCTGCAAGTCTTATTTGTGCCTGGAGAGCACCACAGGCAGAAAACATGCCATGTTCTGGACTTCTCCTTCTGACACCCCATGCAAAGAGGCACTCTGGGACTCGGTGCAAGAAGCCTGCTTGCAGTGCTGACGTGACTGTACATTGCTACCAACTCCTAACTTGAAGACCCCCTGCACAATGAAGCATGGCAGTGCTCAGCCAGGCTGGGCAGGTTGTGCTGTTTGTATCCTGTAACCAGAGAAATGCATATTCACCTGAGCGCTCCCAAGCTGACATGCACGTCCCCAAGGGATTCGTCAACAGCTGTACTTTCCCTCTAATATAATCCGCCAAGATGAAGATTGTATTTTTGTTTCCTTGTAGAATTAAACTGGAAGGATAATGAGCCTCCTGCACACGAAGAGTGCTTCACTGCTTGCTACAGGCCCTGCTGGAGAGTTTATTTCCCTCTTGAGAAACATCCCACAGCACCATTGATGCATATCAAGCCTTCTACTTACAGAAGAATTAATTAATTACCTGAGGCAATTTCCAACATGATATTCGCTTTATGAAGCTAATGTCAAAGGTTCTCTTGACAGCTTTACTGATAACCCTGATACGTGGCTGACAAAAACTATATGTAGCAAGCAGGATAGCAGATGTGAGGGGCTGCTCTTCTGTATACACTCAAAATTCAGAGGAAATAGAGCCTTTGGGTCCCAAGCCCCTCAAAAGCAGAGGACTCTTCTTCCAACCTCTGTCAGAGTAACCCCTCGTCGTTCCACTTTGGCCTCGCTGTCTTTGCGTGGGATATCTCCTGTTCACAACAGACACGACTCACGTAGCTCCAGCAGAGCCTGGGGAGTTGCTTGAGCACCCACCGCTTCACTGGTGCGTTTGATGCTCCGTAAAGCACATTTACGTTCTAGCATGCCAGAACAGTGTCAAGACCCTACACAATGCTGCCCAAACATACAAGGTAAGGCTGAGCCAATCTATTCCTCAACTTGTATTTTATAGTGTCCAAATGACTGTAAGCCTACAACCTCCAACATTTTATTCCAAGATAGAAACTGGTCATCAAAACACTGTGAAATCACTCTAAACCCCATGCCATTCTGTGGATCATTTACCGTGGTGAAAGCCATACTGCAGCTGCTAAGTCCCATACGGCTGAGAAGCAGATGGAGCCCAGCTCACTCCTATACTTACGTTGTGTATTGTTGATAGAAAGAGGAGGAGGGAAATGATCCTGGACAGCAAAGTGTAGGAAAATGAAGTAAAGCAAGCAACTAGGTGAACAATTCAGCACACGCAAGGTGACTGAAGGCAACGTCCTCCTTATCAGACCCCAGCCCCTGCCAGGAGCCACTCTCCTAAGGAGGGTGTGGGAATAGAGACTATTTCAGCAGTTGAAGGGAAGAGCTGGGGAAGCGAGGCAGGACACAGGACAGCAACGGGAAAGGTAAGAGCAGGAAGCTCAAAAAGCAATCCCTGCAGCCACAGCAGAAAATCAGCACTGCTGTACTGACCTGACAAACAAAACTGGCAGGAAGAGAAAGCACAAATTAAATGGTGAACAGTGGACTGGTACTGGAAATCTCAACACTGCATGTGTATAAAATAATATATAACACTTTCCTTATTTATTCTTTGAAATCATTAAACAGATTGAGGGAAAGCAGCATCCTCTGCATCACATATGCTGTTCTTAGTAGTTGCTTTTAGCACACTCAGTTATAACTGTAGTTTTAGTTCTATGTAACCTGCATATCACAAAGAGATACAAAAACATTGCCATATAAAGGGCATCAGAGCTCCTGAGAAGCTCAGGGCTTCCTGAAGCCACAAGGTAAAACCAACTTGCACGGGGCATGGATTTCACCCAAAGTGTGTAAGGCTGATTTAAACCTCGCATTTCCATGTCTGAGGTCGTATCAAGTTCAGGAACTGTATGAATTTAACAGAATCAGCAACTAGGATAAAATAATTGGGCATCTAAAGAGTACTGAAGTAATTTGTGCCCTTTTTCAAAGAAAAGTGAAGACTACTTGGATTACTCGAGACATTTAAACATAGACTGAAGTGTCACAAAATGTATTTTCAAGGAATGTATGGACAGTAAACAAGATAAACTAGGTAAAATCCTACTGCCAACTTCTCATTTTTTAATTTAGTAAGAACAGAAATGAGGAACAAAGGGTTCCAGGTCATAGCTAAACAGCCTTCTGAATGTTATAAAGGACTCCCAAGAAAAGAACATGCACAGTAAATCTGTGTAAGCTGCTAAAGACTTTGCAGAACTTCACTTCTGTCAAGTTTTTCCCCAAAACATTTTGAATTGTATTTAGATATAGAACAAGGCCTTGGATTTTGCTTCCTTGTGCTTGAAGTAGGCACGCTCTTGAGGGAAGTCTCTTGCTGTGGTTCTTTTTTACACCAGTCAGACATCCATGGAACAAAGGCGCTGTAACAGATTGCCCCAATGTTGTATCAGCTGCATCGCTGCAGAAATTGGCTTCACAGCAAGAAGTGTCACAATTGCTACAAACACTAGCCTTCCAAATCCAATTATCCAGCCGAGGCATGCCCCTTGGCTACACACAAGCAGTAAACTATTAATGAAAAGCATGTCCTCAAATCAAGTTGTCATAACTGGATAACCTCCCTCCTAGTAAGGACCTTCCTAATAGCCACAATGGCAGCACCTCCCAAAAGTAAGGAGAAAGCCAAAGATAAGAACAAACTTCTCCCAGGGAATGGGGTACAACTATTTTTAAAATTAATTGTTTTTCTGGCTTGGTGTTTTTCTTTTCAACCACAGGGCTCATTTCTGCTTAAAGCAGCCCATCAATAATGTTGAACTGCCAAGGCAAGCTGACTACCTGATGGTCTAGCAGACTCTTCCAGAAACATGGACTGTTCAAACCTACGAACAAGAGGAGGCTGTCAAAGCAACAAACTCCTTGTTCAGCAGCCACTTCGTGTACTCTGCATTGTGTAGTTGTGAGCAATGGGTCAGAACCATACACAACACAAACGAGGATGCTGGAGTGTTTCCTACTAACACACACCTTTCTCAGGCTTGAATATTGGGAGAGCGGTAGCACTCTCAATGTACCTTTTCAATTCTTCCCCCCAATTCCAGTTCATAACTCAAGAACATTAGGCACTGTAAAATGAAATTAAAGATCAAATTTCCACAGCTAAGTTTATCGTGGCATTTAATAGATTCTCAGGTCACAAAAGCTACTTTTCTGTTACATGCTGGAGGACAATGGTAGAGCCATGGCCAAACATGGGAGACCTGCATGCCAAAAACCCAATAGAAAGATCTGTGCATCCAGGATTCTACTACTTTCTTGTGGCCCTCTGTACCCAAGATAATGTCCAATTCATTTTCATATCTAGTTCAGAAAGGATTCAACAGCTCCCATGCATCACCATTCTGAAACCTGACAAACAGTGAGCAGCTTTCAGCTTGAACTTAAATCAAAACTACACACCAACGAGCTGGTAGTTTCAGCACTCGCATTTAGCAAATCTTGCAAGGACAGGGTAATCAGGCCCAAGAATCACAGTGCCCTGTATCATTCCTCCCACAGGCAAGAATAAAATGATACTTCCTTTGCCACCTTTCTGTGACTTTCACTTCTGGTTAACCTGGCTTCCCATAGAAATTAGACTAAAGATAACCTTGTCCCCATCTGACCTTCTGAGATTGCCACAATATCTTCTGAATCTCTAGCCAGCTTCAACCAAATCTGACAGAGGAACAAAAAACTCAGAGAGGCAAGTCCATATATCTTTCAGGAAAAATCAACAGCAGGGTAGAGCAAGCATCAAATTAGAGTGACATTGCTGGAAACACTTCAGAATGAGCTCAAGAGCCATCTGCCTTCTTTGATCTCCAAATCCCAACCAGCAAACATGAAGCTCCTAGCCAGGCACAGCCACACCAGACTGCATGCCAAGCCAAACAGGTAGAGGATACCAGAAGGATCTGGCAGTATTCCAGGGGGGTGAGAAGGTGGAGGTGTGTGGACACAAGGGAAGGAGTGGAGGATGTGATGAAGACCGGAGAGTACAGGCAGTGAAGTGGTCACAAGAAGAAAACTGCCATCATTGTGGTGTGTCAGCAGTGTAGGACAAACCCATAGGGAACCAGGCTCACAGAAAACCTTGTTTGATGACAATTTTCAAAGTGACAGACTGAAGAGCAGACTCCAAAGCAATAAATTTTGCCACCAATTAGTGCAGTATCTAGTGCCCAAGAAAAAGCAAGAGACATCGTGCAGGACACACTATGGAACAGATTGTCCTCTACAAGAAGAGCTGCCCAAGAAGACAAGGCAGGGCAGGGTACAAGAAGGGGAATAACCAGCAGCATGTGTTGGCTCCACAATGTGTGTATGCACAGAAGGGGACCATGAGCAAATTAAGGACTCAAGAGCAGAGATATATAGCTATGATTATGCCGAAAATGGAAAGGAGTTTTTAGGCTTTTTAAAACCAACCAAACAAACGAGAAAACAAACATCAAACCAAACCAACAACATTCCCCCCATCCAGTCCCCACCCATGGTCTCTCCTCATCTCTTTCAATACCTCTGCCTTCTCCTCTATGCTTTGTTCTCCTAAAGGTTGGGTGAATAAAAATTAAGAGGGCAAGTAAAATTATGACTAAAGGGCTAGGAGGATGGATGGAGAGAAAGGAAAAGGTTGGAAAACAAAGTCTGAACACCACAAGAAATTTGGTCAAAACTCCTGAACATTACAAAGAGTATTTATTTCTATGGCTGCTTCCAGTGAACAAGAGTTCCTTGCTGTTTGCTTTACCACAGTCCCTTTTACTCCTTCAGGTGAGCCCAGTGAGGTGGAAGTGACCACTGGGACTATGAAAAGTTCCAGACCAAGAGAAATCCTCCTGCACAGCTCTGGATGCTCGGTGATCCCACTAGTGGTCCCCCTCCTCCAAGTGCAGCAGCTGCTTTGGTAGCTTTTGAAACTGGGACTTGCACAGTCATCCAAACCAAGAGGCATATCTTATCTTATCTTATGGGAAGTACTGAAATATTTTATGAAGACTGTTTAATTCACATGTTTTTTGATTAAAATTTAATAATTTAAAATTCAAATGAACGGAAAAGGCGATCTGGACATGCCTTTAGAATCAGCTTAAAAACCTCAGTGAGCTTCTAGCAGAGTTTCTAGGATTAAAGAAATCTAACACAGATCAAGTCCATCACTTTAGCAGAATATAAATCCTATATACCAATCTATGCATTATAGGCTCATTNGAAAACAATCAAATGGGCCCTGCAGAGCACAGGGAAAACTAGCAGACCAGACAGGGTGGGCCCAAAGTGCCAAGATTGCCTCACCTGTAGGTCTTCTATGGAAAAACGGATAATCTAGATTTGACCTAGATGCTGCTATCTCTGCAAATGTGGAAGAAAACCCACACAGCACGCAATCTAAACATATAAGCAAGCAAACAAATGCCCAGAATTCAGCAAACGGAGCTTGTCTAAATTAAACACCAGTGTTATATTTTTGAGCAGTTTCTCCAACTAACTAAACCTTGGAAAACTATTTCATGCTTGCCGTATGTAACACAGCACACGTACTCCCACTAGGCCTCCTTTGCACTAGCCTGAACTGTTTCATGATCAATATTTCATGCTGCCCTATCATAAGCTGCCCTCCAGGCATCCAAACTGAAAAGTATAAAACAAAACCTAGCTAGAAATTCACACAGGCATGAACCTTCCTGCACAGCTTTAAAGGATCTCAAACAGGAAAGGTTATTAAATATTTAAGTCCATAGTGCAGTGCAGAAGCTGCATGCAGTTCTGCCACAGGGTCCTCTGAGGCATTGCAGTTTGAATAAATGCTCAAATCTGAAGCAAGCTTTAATTATACTATTCCTGTTTGCTTTTGAAAGGGGTCATCTTGCAGAGTACAGATATGATGGAGGGGCTAATATTCACACACAGCACCCACTGGGTACTTGCACACACCACAACTTGTGATCTGTATTTTCCCAATTCAGGTAAATTCAGATCCCACTGAAGGTTTGAGGCAAACTGTTTTAAATCAAAGCCTCTCCATTCTAAGAGTTCACGTTACAGTGCATATAAGCAGTGAGTGTGAAGAGCTGCTTAATTTACTAAATTATATTTTCTCTTTTCACATGAGTCAGCGAACTATGTTCATTCTATCACTCTGCTTAATAGAAACAATATTCCACAAGCTAGGAAAGACAGAGGGGTCCCACTTGGAGATTAATTAGATCATACTAACAAGACCATGTCCAAGAATAAATATAAAAATTATCAAAGGAACAGTGGTTGTAAGCAAGTCGCACATGTGAGACTCATGACATGCTGGATGCAGAACCTTAACCAAGCAGGTCTGGGCTTCTCCTGCAGCTCCTTCTGCTGCTCAGCAACGGCTGCAGCAAATGTCATGCTGCTGCACCCATCTTCCTTCAAGGCCAAGCCTGAACTGCTGCTGCAGTTCAGCCTGAATGCCTCAAGAAAGCTCTTTGCCATCCTACTCTTAAGGAGTTGCTAGGTCCATTTGGTGCCCTTAGCAGTGCCCCACTGTCCTGACAAAGGGCACCCCATTATTCCATTCTGGTTGCACTCTACAGAATTTCCTGCTTCTGACAACGACCAGGGAAGGACGATGGTGGGAGAAAGGAGATAACATTATATGAACAGGTGAAGAGAACTGCCAAAGCTCCTGTATTAAGGAAGTAGAGAAGTTTGCAATCACCAGAACAAGGCTGCTGCCATTAGAAGGCAGGAACCTTCTTTCATCCCATGAAAATGCAAGGTAGAGTTTTTCATGATGAAGACATCAAAATACAAGTTACTTCACAATCTTCAATATTTATTGCTGGTAAAGACTGCAAGGACAACCAGAAGCACAGAACAACCTCCAAACATGGAGAAGTTAAATATGCTAGGACACTTTTCTGTGGGAAGAGAGGACTGAGAGGGGATATGACAGACATCCACAGAGCCCCGAGTGAACTCCTGCCTTGTCAGTACAGGAATGAGTGGGTATCAAATGAAGCTGGCAGATGCCAGGACGCAAACAAAGGAAGATCTCTCCATGCAGTGGTTAGCTGAGCTTGCCAAGGAAGGCTACAAAACCTAAAAGTTGGTGGCATATGTTTGAGGAGAAGTTCAGGGAAAAGAAATCCAGCAGGTGTTATTGAATATAAAAAAAAAAACATGCTGAGCTCACATCCCAAGTCCAATGTTTGAAGGGACTGGGAAGGTATTAAGGAGAGATATGATGCACACTTGCCCTGCTGCTGTCCTCCCAAGGCATCTCTTGGAGGCACGACCATGGTCCTGGTCCTGATGGGCTTTTGGTCTGATGCAGCACAGCAGGTGCTACAGGTTAAAACCTACATCTGTTTAGTGAAGTGGCTGAGGATTAAGCTCCATCTACGTTTCTGAAGTTGTGACAGCACTGTTCTGTTAATAAGACCTTCTAGAACAAAGCAGATACAGGGAAAAAGAGACTCATGCAAAAACCCAAAAAATGTTACTTACCTTTGTCTAAAGGACACAAACACCACTAAAACATGCATTTCTGCTAGGGAGGGCAGTTTTAATCATGGTGGGGAAAAAAATAATCCAGAAATATTTCAGCAAACACAGATCAATCATTATATGCTTATTTTTGCCCAAAAGCCCCATAACCAGTGTAAGTAGCTCGCTACCCATCCCCATGAAAGAGTGGCAAAGCCCCTCAAAGGGACTGCGATTTACACTGCAGTGCTCTGTTGGTAAAGAAGATATGCACAGAAACTGTCTTTGCATCTCTACCTTATTATAGGTACGGTTCATGTGATCCTGGTATTTTTACTATCATGTTAAATTAAGATCTTTTCCAAGCTAAGGTTGCTGAATGCTATTTGTGCTTGCTTGCACTTTAATTTACACCACACTGGCAGTATTTTTACAGTTTGAACAAGCTTAAAGACACCTTGAGGTGCAGCAGATCAGGCACAACAAAAATTGATTCCCTTCCATGAAAACAACAAGGAAGCATCAGTAGCAATGGTTGCAGAATCTGGTCTTCCCAATTTGTCTGTGACACACATGAATAAGCGTGAAAAAAAAAACCACCCAAAACCATGAAAGGAGATCTAGAACCTAAAATACTCAATTTACAAGATCAGAACTACAGAAAGTTTGCTTAACAAACAAAGGACTGCAGAGATGTTTGCTGAAAGAAGCCTGTTCAAAAGGGGGAAAAAAAGCCACATCTGAGACTGGGATTTCCAGAGGGACATGGGGACACAGCATTCCGCAATTCTTCTGATACGTTACAGAAATCAATTTAGATTCTTTTTAAAGTCCTTCCAACATATTCTGCAAACTGAAATCAAGTAAAGCAAAACCTGAACAAGCAGGATGGAACAAGCAATGGGCAGCATTAACACCTAACTGTGGGCTCTGCAGCTGGCTTTGTAGTCATAATTTATAAGAATTTACAAGCAGCACTGCAAAAAGCAGAAGACCAAGATGAACTGTTTACAGAATCAGGCAGCTACCTGCTCTGCTGCAGCTACTGGGTGCTTTGCTTCTGACTGGGCTTATTGAAGTCGTTCATGCACTCACCAAAGCACAAACATATTCTCTGTGATGCTGGCAGCAGACTTAGGGAAGAGTTTGAGTTGGTTCTTTTTGTTATTGTTTTTCCCCATATGCATGAGAGTTAACAAACCAAGTTTTAAGGTGCCTAACAGCCATGAAGCTCAGGGTCTCAAAGCTGAGATACTGGAGTCCTGGAATAGGCAGTTGCTCCATGTTATGGGTTTGTGTGGTGCAGTTTTCTTTGGTAGTGGGGGAGGGGGCTGCAGAGGTGGCTCCTGTAAGAAGCTGCTGGAAGCTTCCCTGGCGCCAAAGAGTCGGACCCGCCTCTGCAGCCCAGACAGGGAGTGACGGTGACAGCACCTCTGGGAGAACATATTTAAGAAGGGGAACCTGCAGTGTGGGGGTTGAGGGAACGTAAGAGGAACACCTCTGCCGATACTGGAGTCAGTGAAGAAGGAGGGGGAGGAGGGGCACCTAAGGAGGCTGATGGCCCTGCAGCCCGTGGTGAGATGGCAGGCTGTCCCCCTGCAGCCCATGGAGGTCCATGGTGGAGCGGAGACTCCCGAAGATGGCGGTAACTCCATGGTAAAACCCGCGCTGGAGCAGTGTGTGACTGGAGAGCAGCCCGCGGAAAGGACCACGCGGGAAGAAACGAAGCCCATGGAGAGAACCCGTGCCAGGGAAGTTTGTGAGGAACTGCAGCCTGCGGAAAGGAANGTGGGAGGGACCCCATGGTGGAGCAGGGGACAAGTGAGGAATCCTGCCCCTGAGGAGGAAGGAGCAGCAGAGACAAGGTGTGGCAAGCTGACCTCAACCCCCATCCCCTGTTCCCCTGCGCCACCGGGGGGAGGAGGTAGAAAGCACCGGGAATGGAGCTAAGCCAGGAAGGCGGGAGGGATGGGGGGAGGTGTTCTGAGGTTTGGTTTCCCTTCCCAATACCCTTGTGGGGTTTTTTTATTTGACTTGTAGTAAATTAAATTGATTTTGTTTCTTCCCCAACTTGAGCCTGTCTTTTACCCATGACTGTACGTGGGGAGTGATCCCTCCCAGTCCTTGTCTCGACCCATGAGCCTGCCTTTGGATTTTCTCCTCATCCCAGCATGGCCAGGCATGGGGGTAGGGGGTGAGTGAGCGGCTTCATGGTGCTTTGTTACCGACTGAGCTGAACCCGAAACCACGACACTCCATCATCCAGCTGGGCCATATTTTTAAACAGGGATGCATATACACAGTATCCTCTCTCCTCTTCCCTTGCTCAAGAATAGATGGATATTTATATTTATTTAGATTAAAGCATGTTTTCACAACATTTCCTAGGAAAGGAAAAAGACAATAAGCAAGTATACAAGTGCCTCACTGCGCTGCTGCTGAAAGGATAGGATCCATTTCTCCCCTTTTTGCTTTCTCCCATGGCCACGTCCATGATTCCTCTTTTTACCAGCATGGATGTTGATCTGAAGGAAGGTGAGCTGGTGGTGGAGCTAAACTTGCAGAAAATAGCTTATTTTCNTGGTAGTAAGTAGGTTGGTTGGTTTGGTTTGCGGTTTTCTTGGGGGGGTGGGTTTAGGGTTTTTTTTGTTTGCTTTTTTGAGTTTGAGATGCCTCAATGCATTCACACTGGAAGCAGACAAGTGATGTTACTAACACAGGCAGCATGGGTGAAGCAGGCGGATCAGTCTGCTAAGAAATCAGCTTGGCCACACTGGCAAGTGGCACTGTCAACACAGCAGATACATCCAACTCTTCATTTCACTTGGTCCTTCACATCAACCACATGCTGCTCCTTTGGAAGGAGCTACAGCATCTCCTTTCACAGCTTCTCCCTGCCAAAGCCTCTCAAGATCAAAGTGTCAGTTCACAGTACAAATCCACATGTAATTATATACCTATTTCCACTTATATTATATTCAAAACTTCATGAACACTTTCCTCAAGATGGTAATGCCTTGAGTCTGGATGGCAAACGCGTTGCATCACCTTTTATTTGGGTCACTGAACTGAAGCCCTCATCAGATTACTACTGCCTGTCCATAATCTGACATGAACACGCCTCCTTTGTCAGAGTGAAAGCTTCCCTTTGTAGTTAATGCTTCCCAGTACACCGTGCTTCAAGGACTCATGGGGCTGGAGCAGAAAGGGAAGGTGAAACATTAAATTATGACAAGTCAGCCATGGTTCTCTTTTTCTGCTCTTCCCTGCCAGGGCTGGGGGAAGGTTGCCATGGTGATTGCAGCTACGGGGCTGCGAGCGACAGCTCTCCCGAGAGCATCCTCTGCAAACCCCAGTGCCCGCAGCCAACGGCACACTGCCCTCTGGCACAGGCACAGAGGGGCCGCTGGGCCATGCCACAAGGATGCATTAGGATACCCATAGCAGGGACTGGGGCCAGCGGTGCCTCCTTCCAGCTGCACTGACCTCCTGGGCTTGCAGGGCTTCTGCGCACAAGGGGTTTTGTCCGATGAGGTGCTGGTCTGCGATGCAAGGACAATTCTTGCTTCCTCTGGGTTAGGCAGTAAAGATTTAGTGAAGTGATTACCATATGCAGCTGTACTGGTCTGATAAAATTACACTGAAATAGTGCACTAAATTATATTGACAAGATACATCATCTTTGCATGCTGCACGTGCTGGCTGGCTGGGCTTTTTTTCTTGAACAAAGCACTATTCTGCAAAGCTAATGAGTATATGGGAACATTTCCAAGGGCAGAAAAAGCAACGGAGTTTTATGGCAGCTTTTTTAAATTTTATTTTTCATTTTTATTATTAACATTAGAGCTGCTCCATTTGCATTTATAAAGACAATCATATAGATGGCAAGACCACAGGTATAGTAAATAAACTCAAATGCACCACATAAAAAGTAGTGATGCTCTCTGCTGGTGCTTCTAAAATGACCCTTCAAGTTGACTCCAACAGCGATGTCTCCACTGCCATATGAATTTTCTAATACTGGACACAGCTCTCACTTGCTAAATTCTCCTGGAGCCAGCAAGTTGCCACAGTTAAATCACATCGCATCTGCTTACTGACTTTGTTTGGTCTGAAGTAAAATTACAGCCTGGAACCTCACTAACAATTTATCACAGAAGACAAAGGAGCACTGAAGATAAATCTAAAGGGGAAGACATCAAGGAGATGTGGGACAAAAGAAAGTAAAATTATCTACTTAAAACTGGAAGTCAGTTTTAATTCAATTTAACCAAACTCAAGAAGCAAATTCTTATCAAAATTATACAAAGGAACCAGCATTATTTTGAGGGTTAAGGGTTACACACATGATGAAGCTCTTAAGATAATTACTGAATTTCTTTTTGAAAGTCTTGTGATTTGTACAAAATCAATAAACCACATAATATATCTCATTAGAAATTAAGACATACATTTAAAACTACCAAGAAACAGAACTGCTAAATGCAGATTCTTCTTTCATTTAAAATCATTCCCGTGCAAAGAAAAACATTATTGGACCCCAGCCTGTGATTGGCTGCTCTTAAGGCTACGCCTTACATTTTCCCTCGGTTTTTATCACACAAATGTCTATCGTCACAACAACACATTTTATCTCCAGTTGTCTTTTCCTAAATTCAAATTTGAGGAACCCCAATGCAACAGAAGGCTCAATTATTTTAAAAAAATCAAGTTCAATCTCTCTTCTTGCCTTACTCAGCCTTTGATGCTTACAGGCAAAACTAAAGTAAGGAAAAAGGAGCAAGAATTAAATTTTCATTTGAGTTTTTAATGAACAATTGAAAGCAAGTTGAGAACAGATATTAAGATACAGGCAAAATTGCCTTGATGTTTTCAGAGCATAGAGAAGGCCTCTTCAGATCCTTACTCTGATTTTATTTTTTATTGTGTTAACTGTTCCTTTTTCAGCACTGCCAGTCTCCAACTACACCATCTACTGGCAGCAGAACATGGCTGGTGCATGAACACAGGAGTGATCCGATACAGAGCTGAGAATGAGATCTAACAGTAAAACAAGAGAAACACAGAAAATGGAAGAAAAATTCAAGCATTTTCCACATAGATTTTACACCGTACAAGGTATCTAATTACATACCTATAGACCTCAACCCAACACCTGCTCTTTTGTTGACAAGCTGTTTAGTAAGTAAGCATTTACTGATTCATCAGTGTTTGTCTTTAGTTGCAAGCTCCAGGACTCTAAAGAGCTCCTCTCCATCAATTTGCAAGCATTTTAAAGCCTGGTTGAAGAACATTCAGTAAGTATAAACAGAGATACAAGTGAACCACAGCAGCATTAAGCTACAGAAAAGGATCTCTGGCCATCCAGTTTTCTTCAAAGTCTTCAGTACCTTAAGCACTTGAGAAGGAGCTTGTCTTTTCCCCACAAACCTTTTATTAGGTTAATTAGAATCTCACTAGAGATTTCTCAGAGGGAAATAACAAAAAGATGACTCTACCTGTCCTATTTCAATACTTTGTGAAGAACAGAAAGACGCCTCCATGTAGACTTATACTATTCCCTCTCCACTCCAGGGAGAGGAAAAAATAGGGGAGGGAGGTTTGTGAAGTCATAGGACAATGTGCACTGGCGATTTAACTTTTGTCACTTTTGCCGATTGTTGCAACAGGAGAAACCCCAAAAGCACTGCAGTTATTCTATACATAATCCAGCACGCCCGATGCCACACAAAACCACTGTAGCAAAATCCATCACAGAGCCAGATAGTTGATCCATTATTCCTTCTAGAGGCAAAAAAATCTTTAGCCCTGCTCTCCTCCAAGGTCATTGAGCCCAGTCCAGATCACATCCCAGACTACATAATTCTGAAGTTTCCATCTAAAGGAAAGGCCAGCAAACTCACAAAACCTGACACGTTGCTGTCAAAATTGTGCCTCACACTGCTCAGTGGGTTTTTTTCTGAAGGAGGAGCTTCAGATGTTCAGTGAGACATCATCTGTTTCCACAGCACAGACAGGCTGGGTCTTTTTAAATTGGTCTTCAGTAACTGCACCTTTCAAAGAAGGTCACCTCTCAAGTCGTCAGACATTTAACATGAAAACTGGGGTCACCTGGGAGCAAGGTGTCTCACTTGCAGCTTTATTCAACAAGGTACTCGTTAGCTTGCCTCATACCACTATGGGAAGAAAGAGAGACTCCAGATTAATGGCATGACCAACATGCTTAGAAAAGTGGCTGCAGACAGGGGAACTCCTCCCAAGAAACCAGAGCGAGCACAGTGGAAGTGCAACTAATAATCCAGAAAAACCTAACAGAGGTGTATGAGAGGGGCTCTACAGATTAGCCCCATTTCATTCCACAAGAATAAGCCAGAATAACCTCTTGGAAAAGTATGCTGCCATTTCCAGGGAAGAGACCTGCAAGAAGATGACAAGTAGTCCAAGAAAGCTGTTGTGAAGCTCATCAGCAGAGCAAGCAGAACACTGCTAAAAAAAGGAAAGAAAACACTGAACCACAAAGCTCAGAAACAGGCAGGTCCTGCATCCTTTAAGCAGCCTGAGCTTTGCATTTCCAGAAAAACTAATCACATACATATATACAAAACTTACCAAAATTCCTTACTAAAGATAAACCACGCAACCCGGCACAATAAATACCAACAGAGATGCAAACCTGGACTTGACACTTTCTCCTATTCTGGTCAACTTGTTTTGCTTTCCAGAAAGGGAATCAGATCAAATGCATTGTAAACACAAGAAATGTGTTTCGCAAAACTATTAAAGCTTGTTTTCCTCCAGGATCTTACTCTTCACCAAAAGTGATTCAGTCCACCAGGTTTAGAAA
>VYZV01039015.1:8931-20060 GCA_013401275.1 Pandion haliaetus | reverse complement strand
TAGAAAGTTTGTGCAAACTTATGTTAACTGCATAGCTTTAGAGCAAGCTTTTTCTCTGCGAAGGTTTTATACCCATCTGTCAGCTGTTTCTATTTCTGATGGGCAAAAAGGGTTTCAGAAGTTCTGTGGTTTCCCAAGTTCCAAGAATGACAAAGAAAAAACACATTTTAAGAAATATATTTCTAAAAATCTCGATCTAGTCAACAATCCCTGTTAGTTAGGACAAAGTCAGTTCCACCATTTCTGTGGCACTGACAGTCAGAAGTTGTTGCTCTTTGCTAGACAGATCACACTCATACAGAACAGTTTTCAGCAAGTACTAAAATCAGCTCTTTTATTTTTTCCCCTCCAGTGTATGTTGCTTTTGAGGTTACAAAACCAGCTTCTATTGTGTTGTTGTGGCCCCAAAAAGCACCTAAATGATTTAGGAGCTAGCCAAGTCACAACCAACTCCCATGGCTTAGGGCTTAGAAGAGTACCTTCATGAGCAAAGGCTGAGAATGTGTTTGACCTGAAGTCAGAGAATGTAAAATTACTTATCCTAAGGGTAAAACCTGAAAGATCTCAAGCTTAAATCCCATGTTCAGAGAAGAAAGACAAATGGACAGGTCCTGTTGCACAGTGCCTTAGGTGTCTTACCCTTTGTAATGCTAAGGGCCTTCTATTTTCTGTTCTGTAGACTGCCTTTCCCTCTGTTACCCTTTCACCCAAGCTGCTAGGGCAGCATTTTCCAGAGCCTCTGCAGCAGAGTTTTCCCTTGTTCCTGTGCTGTAACTATCCTAGGCTTGCACCTGCAAACCCCAATATTGCATGGTATGACAGGTTCTTATGGGAAGTGACGGCCACTAGTGCGCAAATCACCCCTTGTTTCTGTATCCTTTGGCTGTATTTTTTGGTTTACATTAGGGGACTCAATAATACAGATATACTCAATACTAAAACCAATATGCACGAGCATCTGCCCCAAGTCATTGTATGCTCCAGTCAGCACTAACAGTATCATAGGAAAAAACAACAGGGATTTTGCACAGGTCCTGATAAAAACTCAATAATTATTAATGGAATAGTATGATGAGGGAGACCATATGCTGCACCAGAAAGGACGCTCTGGGAGGATGCTCATTTGGGAATCCTGTCCCTTCTCTTCCTAGCTGGCCTCTGGGGATAGTTTTCCCTGTCTCCTTTCTCATTCCGTCTTCCCCTCTCACTCCTTTCCCTGCACCCCAAGAGTTTTACTATTAGAGCTGGTGTATGCCATCAGCTATGGATCCACTAATAAACTTTTATGCATGTAAGCCTGTCTCAACATCTGTTGTGCATCACTCTTACACATTCATCCATAAAAGTTCCCCTAAGTTTCTAGGTAGCCTACCTTCACTGAGTAAAGAGCAAGTTCTTTAAACAGTAACCAACAATCTTATAGGTCCTACAGCTCACAGTACATCACACCACATCAAGACTTCAGTGCAGCTACAGAGAGCACTACTGAAAGAGCTTTAAAAAAATTAAGCAGTAATCAAACTGAAGTTGTCCTGGTACAATTTGTGCAGACTTGTCACTTTTGCAAGTGACCCTGAAAAGGTAGCAAAGGTGTTTTAAGGAAGTTGAACTGAGTTTTTAATGCAGTAAACTAAGCTTTACCTTCTGTAGGAAGAGGACAATCCTCACAAGCATCTTGGCATGCAGTTCCTCCAAGGTGAACAGAGTTCGAGGCGTGCGGATGAAAATCTTGGTCTTGCCATACGCAACATCATGCTGAAATCCATTACACTCTATGAGCTTCTTCACAGCATCTTTGTCTGAAGGGAGGTCATGGTTTGGCCAAGTGAATTCCGAGATCATCTTGTACCTGTAATTACAAGGTACAATTTACAAATGTAAACTTGTCATCTAGGCTCTCAAGAAGGCCAACCCCCAACACATTTTAGAAATAATTACGATCTAAATTCTAATAAAATGGATTATAGATAGAAGAGCCTCAAGACATCCTCTGTAGGAAACGTGATCCTCAAAATCCAAGGAAAATTAATATAAGAGAGGCATGATTGTGAGATGCTGAAAAAAAATATTGTGAGGAGCTCACTTCATCAACACTGAACTCATGCAACACGACAAACGTTACCATTGTCTTCCTGCAGATTTGGCAGTTCCATTATTCACACTTTCAGCATTCAACTTCAAATTTTTTTTTTGCGAGGAAGAAAAGCTTTGGTTTGCTCATATTCTGCATAAGAAGCCAACTGTAATAAATTGTCTTGTCAGAAACCCTAGATTTAAAATTCTGCAAATAGTTTTTCTTGTTCATAATTTTGGTAGCCATTTCTAACAAATTCTATTATTACTAAAGTAGCAGATAGTTGACTGCCACAGTTTGTGCAAACACCATTACTGCCTGTAATTGTTGTTCAATCATTCCCTCCCATCCTTACTCTCCAAACTCCTTTTTACACTGAGAGAGAATGCAGATTGGAACTAAGACAACTACAAATCAAACATGAAAGTAACTGCATCAGACTCTGCTCTCTGTAACATTTACCATCCTTGCAAAGTGCTGATTAGGTGAATAGATGTTTGCAAAAAGCAACAATGAAATTTCTGCATAAGGTTTATGGACATAATCAAAATTGTAATAGACATTTTCACTGTAATAGTACCCGCATTCATGTTCTAAATAAAACAAGCATGCAGCAATCTTAACCACTTCTCTATTTAAAAGCCCACCATTCAAGTCAAGCATCAATCTCAATGTTTTAGACATTCAGAATTTTCAGCTACTATTAAATGGATGCAGTGATAAACCTTTTTACCGGGGAGTGGGTGCACTGCAGGAGTTACTAAACAGACTAAAATAAACCTGAATGGAAATACATCACACTGTCGCTTTCATTCGTCAAATTAGCCTGAATAAGCTGTTGAAGAGGTGAAAAAAATGGAGGTGCACACTGTGTCTAAGCAGGGAACACCATCAGTGTGAGGGTTACAGCATGCAGATTAGGGATGTTGCTGATAAATAAAACAGGCATATTGAAAAACTCTCCTCAAACTCACAACAGAAGATTTTGCATTTATACTTGGCTGGCAAAAGCATTCCTTCTCTCAAATACATGTACATACAGGACAAATATTTTACACTGGTTTCTCTTTCCTATTCTCATCAGGAAAATGTTCCTGCAATAATTAATTCAAAGGGAAAATCTTCCACCTTGAGACACTTATATTAGGGAGGAAAAAAAAAAGGAAAAAAAAAAAAAAAAAGACAAGCAGAGTGGCAGTGCAAATCCACGTGTTATTAAACAGGCCTGCTCTGCCAATAGGGCCAGAAAAAAAAGAGGGATAAGGTGTCAGAGAACTGAAAACCTGCCCAAAAGAAATGTTAATTCTATTCCTCCTTTACAAGAACTGGGCTATGGTATTTAAAGACATCCTGAGGCAAATGGACCACCTCCCTCCTAGCCCACAGGTGGTAGGACCAGTGGTGGAATACCATGGCATCCTTTTGTTCCTCCCCCACGGCATGTGCGGTGCCAGGCAACAAACTCCTTTCCCACCACAGAGAGCACAACCTGGATGCCACAGCAAGTCAAAATCCTAACCTCGCTGCTTATTATAGCAAGGCAGAAGCCAAAATAAATCTGCTCACTGACACCACAACCCTTCCCCTCTCCTGCCTAGAGATCCTGACAGCTTTCAAGGTCACTTATTCATTAAACATCCATTTCTACACCACCTTTGTTTCTCCTCCTTCTCTGTACTTGGCTATAGAAACACCTGGCACACATGAGGTGGCTACTAGAGTTGACAATTCCTAGTAGAGCTCTCCTAAGAACCAAGACTTTTACGAGCCACTAAATTATGAAGCTTTAATGAAAATTACCGGATCTGCACACAAAGCTGGGTCATACTCTTCTCTTACCACTGTGTGGTTCACAACTATCTTGGTGTCATTTACATGCTATGTTTAACATTGCCTGGAAATAGGCATGTGGATGCCTTCATGGTGAAAGTGTTGGATTACGCTCACATGCGGCCATGCCTGCAGATGCCTTGCAGGCGCCGTTCTTCCCCCTGCCCCACACACATACCCCTTTCTGAAATCCAATCAGCTTTTTTTGATGGTATATTATATACTAAAACAAAAGAATGCATCACATCCATTTAAGATACATGGTCCTGACATGCATTTCACACAACTGGAAGATGTAGTTACCAAGTGAGCGTACAACAACTCTTGGTCCAACAAAAAATATTTAGATCTTACTTACTAATTTTTAGAAAGGACAGACCAGTTTGCACAGAGCTCAAATAAAAGTTTTCTTCATTTCAAGGAAAGCTTGAAAAGGACATTTATTAATGGTCTTAACTGTGCTTCACTTAATTTCCTGCTGGTAGATATGAGGTATCAACTACCTTACAGTATTTTATGGCTAAATAGCAACAAACTTTTTTTCCTACAGAAAGGAAAGTTATTTTTTATATGTTTTTATGTACACACATACATACATATAAAAAACCAGGCACACATGCACTCACATATATATATATTTTTTTTTTTAGAGAAAGAGAGAGCTCTCTCTCTTATCTATATATATCCTGATATATATCTCCTGTCCCCTCCAAGAGGGATCAGAAAAACAAAACACAGGTACCTTTTGGGCTCATAAATCTGAAAGCTTCAGGGGCCTGTAAAGGTGTTAAACATCTGTTTATGGGACTGAACTTTTATAATATCTTTTGCATATGTAAGCAGATGACAAAGTTACATCCCAAAATCACTTATCACTGAGTTTCTCTAAATCCATCTTAAAACGTGTCCCACATGCAGTGCAAGAGTCCAGAGCTGAAGGGCCTGGAGTCTCCTCCACGTTCCCAGTCTCCCAATAAACCTGTTAAATATAAAGGAACAGAAATCCCTTGTGATCCCTGTTCAAAAACCACTCAAAAAATGTGCGGCTTGTACCACAAATGATATCCCTCAGCCCCTGTGAGAGGGTATGTCTCACTCAAAAGACAAGGAACAAAGAATTTTGGAAAAAATAAAAACAAAATCCAGGCTAGAAGATTGATTTTATTTTATTTTATTTTAAATTTAGAAAAGTCAGTGTAGACTGGACTCGGAGCAATACTATGATATGCAAATAAAATATCTGATACCTTACACTGTAGATGTTTAATCCTATTCCAGGGTCCAGCAGAACAAATGTTACCCTAGCCTGAAAGCTATACCAGTTGCCCTGTGCTAATTTGGTTTGCTGGCTGTAAATACCACTTCTGGTCTTAAGCTTACAGGAGCTTATCAAACATTCATTAAAAACAAAGCAGCTGTTTATATTAATAGTAATTACACAAATCTTAAGAGTAAATTGTAATGAATTCCACATGTGAGGACAAAAGCTCTAACCGCTGCATAATGTTTAAGAAAACTGATACACAGCACTGTAGGCTGTATTTAGTAAGCCAGACCCTTTCGTTCCACTTCAGGCATCACGAAATATCCAGGCAAATTTCCACTGTGAACAGCAAAAGATCTTTCAACAGAACTTTGTTTCTAACACATGACACCCCATCTGCTTGAATAGCTTAATTTTTTTCTACCCTTACAGACTTTTTCTCACCTGATTCAGTAAGAGAAGTCAAAATCAATTCACTATTTCATCAGCAAGAAGTTGAATTCTTAGTACCCATGCTAATTTACTGAAGCCGTAAGACAAATTTCAATTTAAAACATTTCATTTGTCACAAGTCTAGTAGGAATTAAGAGGGCAAGAAGTATCAAAAGCACTTTTTAATGAGGTCACATTACTATCCCTTTTTCAGACTTCCAGTTTTAAAGTCCAGAGTTTTCCTCCTGCACACGCATAATGTCACTGTGCACCATCAAGCACTTCCCAAGACACACAATGTCCATCTGTCTCTCTCACTGCAACAATTAGACAAAGTTCAGAGAGAAAACAGAATTAGCTCTGGTTTTAGGGTTGTGCTCTGGGGAAGAACCTCATCACGTGTTCCTGCTGCAGAGAGTAATACAGCAAATGAATTTTAGCAGAAAAGAAGTTGAGCCTGAGTGCCCCATATGCACCTCTAAACACATATGCTTCCACAAAATGAGAACCAGAGTCCATGTCAGACTCGTGTTTTATCATACCCAACAGCAGATATTAAACCAAACACACCACCACCCATACACTCAAGAGTGAGGACCACAAGCCCAGAGAACTTAAGACTTACTCTTCACTCAAGGGGAGACAGCCAAATCGCACACGTCATTCCAATGTCCGAGTTAGTTCAGCTCTTTGCAGGATGAGTCATTTGCCAGCACCCTTCTTACCTGTGAAGAAACTTCTCATATGTTTGGCGGTAGGCAAAGCCTGCTCGGCGGACTCTCACATTCTCCAGAAGGCCAAGGTATTCAACCTGATGCCTGCAACGCTCCTCATCAAAAAGCTGTGGGGACTTCTTATCGTTGGGCTTAATGCAACGGACATAATAGGGTTCCTAAGGGGACAAATCAAACTGAGTTTCACTCAGAAAGAAAAAAGTCTATGCAGACACAACTGTTTCCTCATGAAAACATGGAGATGTCAGTCCACCCCAGTCATGTGAACGAGGTTTGGTTGCTTAACAGGAATGACAAGGTTGGAACAGAAATTACAAGAGTGGCACATAACACGTTCCTCCCCTTAGCACACTGCAATGACATCTGTTATACAATCAATGTGTTACTCATTGAAGTTCAACTGTCCTTTGCTATCTATCAGAACCAGTTCCGTATCACCCTTCTCTACAGATTTTGACAATAACAAAACCAGTCTTCAGAAAAGATAGAACAAACAAGGTAATTCATTGCCCTGATTGTTGGATATGGCTTTTCCAGTACCCACATCTAAAAGCAGCATGGATTACTCCATAATACTTAAACTACGCTGAATCAAGTTCTCTAAAGCCTGTAGCAACATGCTTGAATGATGGAAAACACTGAACGCTATCCTGTGCAGGGCAAAACTCAGCTACCTTCCATCCCAGTTCAACACTGCAAGCACCACAACTTCCACAGGACAAACACAAGCTACCAGCATGCAAGTTCCTCTTTCTGCACCACCTTGGACTTGCAGAGCGTCAGATGGGGACTGGTGGCTTTACTCTACCCAGCACAGCCTGGGTGGTCCTGCCCCGAGCCAGCTGGGCTGAGCCTGGATGTTCAGGTGAGAGTCCCACAGGGTCTCACACCTTCCACTGCCAGCCAGCCTGCACCCAGGAGATAAGCCCTATACACAGTCCTGATAGACTGGTTTTGATGTTTACCTTTATTTTTATGAGATTAAAGGCAACTTTCATTTAGGCCAACATGGTCTATAACTAGCACCAGCCTGTAAAGGGTGGCTGTAAGTCTTTTAAATGCTTTCATCACAACGGGTTTTGAAGTCCATTAACTTCTCTCTTCATTGCTAGCCCTTGCTATCCCACTTCTAACTTTATTAGTGGGGGGAAAAGCAATTAAGAATCATCATAAAGGCCCATCTTAGTTTTTTCAAAGTAAAATTGTATTTTTATAACATTAATATATATTATTTTTTAAGTAGCCCTTGCAAAAGGAGTGGCATATTCTGCACGCTGGCAGAGCCTACTGCCCACCAAGTCTCATCACTAGCCAAGGAGAGAACTCAAACGAGGATACCAGTCAACTCAGAAAGTCACAATACGTCCAGAGACTTGCTTCAGTGGACATGTCAAAGATGCACTTAAACTGGAGCATTTAAGAAATCAGTTTACAGCAATGCTAACGTTATGATAAAGGGAGATAAGCAGCCTGTCTGAATTCTTACCATTAGAAGATGTCACCTTTCATAAACACAACTGATAATTAAGAGTGAAATTTCAGAAATCTTCCCCTGGACTAAATGAAACAGGTGGCTGTGAAACCATCTGTAAAACTGCTCTGAGTAACCAGAGGCCCTTTCTCAAAAGGGAAACCCCAAAGGTTCTCCAAAGGAGTCTGTTCTGTTCCAATACTACCAGGTGGTTTCAACAGCGACTTGAATGAAGGAGTACTATGTGGGTACTAAATCTGCAGGCAACGTACAGTTTCAGAGTGCAAGAACCCACAACGTTAACAAATGGGAGGAGTGGTCTGGAAAAAAAAAGAGGGGGGGATTAATTTAGCAAGGACAAATGCAAAGTTCCACATTTAGGCAGAAATAGTTGTATAATAAAACAATGAAAAACTGATTTGACACTAGTGCTAAAAAAAGATCCAGGAGCTCTAGCTGAACATGAGTCAAGTTCACGTTTTTCTAAGGAAGGGGCACAGGAACAGGAAAACTTTAAGAGAAAAAAACCCCAAAAGATTTCTACGTATTTGAACATTACATTCAGTTTGGGGCACTGCAGTTCAAGTGGGATGCAAAAGGTAGTAAGACAGTTCAGGGAAGAACAAGAAAGATCAAAAATCCAGAAAATGTGACTCAGAGGAAATATGGTTTTAGTCTTGAAGGACTGAGGAGCCACATAACCATCCTGATGTTAGACTTTATACACTTAAAGGGTAGATATGAAGAAAAGTAAAGATTCAGTTTTAGGACAAAGAAGCACTGGCTTTAACTACAGCATAAGAATTCAGATTAGGCATCAGGAGAACAAGAAATGGGTGCAGAATGCCTGCAGAAAGGAGGGGAACCTCCATCACTGGAGAGGAACAGCCTGAACAAGCACCTGCATAGAAAAGGTAGAGGCAGAGGTGCCCTCAAACAGGAGGTGAATTCCCAAGGTCCTCTTTAGCCCTATTTTCTGTGATTTGCCTATGATTTAGCCCTAATTTCTATGATTTTACATCACTTCCCTAATCTCAGGATATTATGAAAGGCCCAAAATTGCTATTTTGTTCAGTAATATTGAAGAAACAGGATCATCCTTGACTATCCTGGCTAGTCCTGGCATAACCTGGAGATACGCAGCACTAATGAGAGGCACGTGGAGCTTCCACTCACTAACAAATATGAATAGGCTGAATATGAGTAATGAATAGGCTAAGATATGGAGGCCCTGGAAGAGCAGAGCCTCGTATCCTAGAAACTGATACAAACCACTGGATCTTCTGGGGAAGGTGTTGGACTGGAATGTTTCCCTGCTTTCTTAAGCATGCAATCAATAGCATCAAGCTGTGCTTTTCTCCTGCAGGGCTGTCCTCGGGGTAAGAAAATACAGCACTGAGGAGAGTGAGCAAAATCTAAGCCAACCACCCATACAAGAGCTGGCAGCGTCCCTGTGCTGCCTACCCTCCATGCAACAACCCAGGAGTGCATAAGTAGGTATGGGGAGTGCGTGGGTACAGAGAAGGATGCATGGGCAATATACATTCTTACATCATCTCCCTTCTGCCCTAGAGACTTCATCTCT
The DNA here is from genome assembly GCA_013401275.1 of Pandion haliaetus. Taxonomy (NCBI): domain Eukaryota; kingdom Metazoa; phylum Chordata; class Aves; order Accipitriformes; family Pandionidae; genus Pandion; species Pandion haliaetus. The sequence goes on along the minus strand of VYZV01039015.1, from coordinate 10,670 downwards.
CCCCACAAAGTGCGTCAGGGATAGCTCTTCCACAGTCTTGTTTGTCTCTTTTCTTTTCCAGGGAGACTGAGGCAAAGCTGCACGCTGTGGAGAAAACTGCCCCACATACAAAGAACCAGCTAAGCCCCCTGGTAGGGCAGCGCTCTCTTCACCCTGCTCATCTTTTCATATCCTCAGAGAGCAGTGGGCTCAAAAAAGGAAGGAATACTAAGAACACAACTTCCCCAGGGCACCAGGAAGCCAAGCAACAGCTCTGTTCTATGTGAGGTCTTCTACGGAGTCACCACCACATGAAGCACTTTCTTCTGCCACGGTAATTCAACACAACCCATATCTATTCTATTTTTTCTCCTTTCCTTAAGGAGAGAACAGTGAAATATAATGTGCTGGTACAATTTAAAGAGTTTTAAGAGATTTACACATGAACTTTTCTGGCTTTCTCCTGAAAATTATTTCTGCACTGAAGGTAAGGTTTACAAGGGTCTTTATTCACTTGATAGTCTCCTACCAGCTCTCAGAACTTGCAATCTGCGTGGGTGATGATTTTTCCTTCAGTAGTAGAGTTTGGCTGTGCCATGGGAACACAGCTGTCATTGGTGCTCTTCACCCTCTCTCAGACATTGTGTGTCGAACTATGAAGGTAGAAGCAGCCCTTTCTGAACTTTGAATCAGTGTTGAAGTAGGTTTGACATGGTCATGACAGCTATAACTGATGAGGAGTAGGAGTTTGCTGCACCTGATGCCTGCAATTTAAAAGCTCTGTATTGTAATCTCTCAGTTGTACAGCAAGAAACAAAGGCCAGGTCATTCTTCCTCTAGAACAAGTCTCCTATATGACTGGAAATAAGCAGGTTATACAGAGAACTCCCTGAATTACACCTGAACTGAGAAGCTATGAAAGAGTCTGCAGTTGTGAAGGTGAATGGTCTGCAATTCTCCCTATCTCCTCTTGCTAATAGTTGGCTTGGGCCACTTCTCCATCCACACATTAGCTACCCTTAAGGACAGACGTATCTCAGTGTTAGCAACAGGGTCGCTAACATCAGAATGATGCCAGATGATGCCAGATCGGCCCTCAGTACTGTTGTGTAACATCTGATGTCAAGATGGATATAAATCCTTTGATGAGATTGATATCACAAATATTCTACGTTTGATCCACAGAACTGCAACATCTTGAGAACACAGGTACCAAATTAGAAAAGTCATTAGGAACATGAAGTCAAGAAAGCGCATCCCCCTAGCTCTGCCTCAAGGGAAATGGCGTCACTTGTTCATTACTGACATTATAGTGTCCAGTCCACAGCAATTCATTATTCCTAATACATAAACTCCCTTCATCACTGCAAAGCTGGCTGCTTGGCTTGTCACTCATGTCTTTGCCATTCAAAAATGCAACAAACCTCAGTGCAAAAAATCTTTGACTTCAAGCCCAGCACAGAGAGGAGTGGCTGTATCTGTATTTGATATAAAAGGCAGAAGTCAAGACGCTGCTTTCCTTTTGGAAAACAGAAATAGGAAGTTCCTGCACAGACAGGAGATCATCTATCAGTGCAATTACAGTGTAATTAAAGCCTCTCAGCAACGACACCTACTAGGGTAAATTCTAAAGTAGATTATTCTATGCTTACAATCCCACCAGCCTCAGCTCTTCAAGGGGATAATTATGCAACTCCTATTATTGCACCATGAGGCTGTCAAGCCTGGGAGCTGCATTTTATAAATGGAAGAACTGAAAT
>VYZV01039014.1:16955-33208 GCA_013401275.1 Pandion haliaetus | reverse complement strand
TTTTCTGCCGGCTGAGGAAGAGCCACGCGGAGAATTTGTTAGTAAATAAATTGGATATTACTCAGGAATCAGAAGTTGTGTAAACCTTTAGAAATAGATGCACATGCCCGAGGACATTTGTATGTGCTCTGTGCTACAGCCTCCTAGGAAACTCATTAAAATGAATAATAAAAATCCTCGGAAATGGTCATTTAAAGCAAAAAGGCTTTAGCTTTCCCTCCTGTATCCGATCCATTCTGTTATCCCGGGATCTTTGCCTTAAAAACATGTAGATGCTGCTCACCAGGGAAAGTTTGGTTCCCATCCTTCCAGCTGCATTACTTGGCTCTCCTGAAAGTACCAAACCAAATTAGCCAGAGGAGTCTTTGTAGGAGCACTGCTGCGTCCATGTGCGTGTTTCTGAGGTTTCCAGGGTGTAATCCAAGCTCAAAATTCACAGGTGAAAAGAAGAGAGCAATGAAATTGAGAAATAAATTTCCTGCAGCTCAGAAAGTGCACTTCAAGCCTTCCCTGGCTGAAAACTTCAGCATGCACCTTCCTCCACTGATACGTGTCACCCACAAACACAGCTAAAATAAATGATCCACTATCTGCTTCGGATCTATTTCTAATCTTGACCAGAATACTTTTGTTGTTGCTTTTATTGGTTTACCCAGTACCTTCTCCATGTAACATAATCCTTTGCAATAATGAAATGAAGGAAACCAACCTTAAAAAAAAAAAAAAAAGGAAAAAAGAAAAAAAAATCCAAACAAAGAGGGAAGTCTTCAATTTAGATCTGAAACAAGAAAGGCTATCAGTCAACCTCCTTCCCCTCGCTGCAGCATTCCAGATGCAAGGTATTTAGAGAATGCAAACAGCAGAGGCTAAATCATTGATCTGCTGGGGGGTAATAGAACTGCACTCACCCCTGTGCAGGAGCTGGGGGGAGAGGGCAGCCCCCCCAAACCCAAACTGCCCCTGCCCAGGCTGAGCCAGGGCAAAAACCAGGTCTGCAAAATCCCCCCCCAAAGGGAAAGAGTTCTCTCCTCGCTGATTTAAATGTTACCAGCAACTGCAACAGAAATCCAGTGGGATTTCTGGAGCCAGGGAAGGGCTGAGCAACAGTTTGCACCCAGGCACTGTTACTTCTCTGTGGCCTTTTTCCTCCCCCAAGACTTTCTTAAATTGGGTTGTAGTTTTAAAAAGCACTCTGAGGAGTTGATTTTTTTTTTTTTCTCATGTGAGTTTACAAACATTTTCAAATTTTACTGCCCTGCTCTCCCATCAATGTAAAGCTGCTTCTGATTTAATACAGAAAATCTGATTTGGGCAAAAGTTGGGTTTTTTTAAGATTTAAATCTTTAAGTCAGGCAGAAATGGTCTTAATGAATTTTTACAATTTATCTACAAGTTCAAATAGTTATTGTTGCCTCTTAGGAGTTTGGGGAAATTTCTTAAGGGAGAAGGTTGAAGCTGGCTAATAAATAATGCAGCTAAGATTTCACTGAAATGGGGGTTTGATATGAAAGGGTGTAATTACTGCAATCTGCTGAAGTGTTGTTGATCTGAGGCAGAAAATAACTAAAATAGAAATATTTTTTTATGACAGATTAGCAGTAAACAAGAACAGATTATATTCTGTTCTTTTTCTGCCAGTTATCATTTGAATCTTTCTTTAATTTGGGGGTTTTTTTGGTGTGGTTTTTTTTTAATCTCCGGTGCTATCACTAGTATTAAATTTGGACAATATCAAAGATGCACTTAGAAATCCCAGAAACTTTGAAAAAATCTTTATTTTTGAAAGTTTGAAAATATGTATTACTATCTAATAAATATGGGTTAAAAGTTTTCAGTAAAATACACAGGTCATAAAGGAAAAAAATAAGAATTTTGTTTTTACAGAATCTGTTTCAATCAAATCTCAACTAGCAGAAATAACCTGAATATGGAGCAAGCCTTTCCTTAAAACATAGGTGAGACTTCAACAGAATAAGAGGAGTGAGGGTTACAGTTGGGAAATATTTCCTTTTACTTAAGTGGAATCCCAGTTTAAACCACCTTTTGTTCAGTTTTTATTATGTGGAAAATATTCATGACTGGAAAAAGCAGCTCATATCTAAGAAGATCCAGTTGATTAAAGCTCATGTTGATAAATTTGTTAAGAATCAAACTTGCTATGAAATTAATAGCTTGCTTTAAAACAAAGTTAAGGTTTGAAGTAGATTATTAGTAATCCCCTGGTTCTCTGTGCATTTGAAACACCATCTTGGCATTTAAATGATGTTTTGTTCAAGCTCAGGAGCAGAGGAGCATCCCCAGCCCCAAGGAAGGGGCTGAGCGATGGGAAATGCCCCTCTGCTCCCTGAAGGGTGGGAGGTTCAGAAGCAGCAGTGTTGAAGATGGAAATGGTTAAACCTGCAATTTGCTCGAAGATCTGCCTATTCCCTAAACATTGTAGTGCTTCAGTTAAAAACAAAGCAAATACTGCAATAAACTCTGGCTTCAAAATCAACTCCCATCCTGAAAAATCCTTTAGTTCTGGTACTAAAAAGCTGGAGTCTCTTTAAAACAAACCCAACAGAAAACCACAACCAAACAACTATTTGCTTCTCCTCTACATCTGCTGCTTTGCAGTTTCTGGGCTCCCACCAGAGCAGGGTGCTCAGCTCTGCTCAGGGCTGGGGCTGGTTGCACTTCCCAGGTTCCTGCAGCAACAACCTGGATTCTCCATTGGGATTCGTGAACACACAGAGAAATGTTCAAATTGCAACCAAACAAAGCTGCTTTGCATGATTCATTCCCCCCCCCACCCCCCACCCCCAGTGGAAATGGTTCAGTTTTGGGGTTTCTGTCCTTTTCTTTGGGTAAGTGGTAAACTCTTAACTGTGAGGAAAGGAAAATACTTATTGGAATGAGCCCTGAAATGTTGTTTAGATAGTCCCTTTAATTTTCAATTTTTCCCCCAAATGAATGTGCCACCATTTCTTTATAGCAGACCTTTCCAACCTGTCAATTTAGTTTTTCTTCCTCAAAAATCACTGTGAGCAGCTGGACAGATAGCTGGAGCAGCCATTTCTCCTACAGATGGCTGGAGTGGTGGGGGAAAGTTTTGGTCTTGGTACAGTGATAAACTAAACTAAAGTAGTTGAGACAGCATCGTGGGGGATGAATCCTGCCGTTGCTGAACTCCCCCTGACCTTATTTCAAGTAGGAGCTGCTCTTTTGAACCCCCCTCCAAACATTTGCAGCACTTACAAAGCACAGATTAAATGTTTTCCTTTCAGTAACTGTAGGTATTTGTATCAGATTTCCTCCAGTCTGAAATAAATGCATTTATATCAGATTTATGCTCCGCGAGTACAAATTTGGGGGCCCTATAATTTCGAGTCACCATTTAAATCCCCCAAAGAACAGCGGGCTCTCCAGCACTCACTGCTTTTCATCCCTCCACTTTTTAAACTCCCTGTAGCAGGAGGCAACGAAAGGCTCAGCCACTAATACCGTTGCATTTATGCCTAATTCTTTATACCCAAAACAAGTGTAACCCGGGAGGTGGGAAGCTGCGCAGCAACACTTTCTGTTGTGGGTCACTTTAAAAAATATAGGTCATTTCACAATCGAAACCTTGACCCATACCCCACCGCCTGTGCCGGGGCACCCGCACCGCTGGGCTGCCGGAAGGGTGATGTTAGGAGAGCAGCAAGGGCACGAGATAGAAATAATTTCACGTTACTGAACCAGCCACTTGGGCAGGCGCCTTGCCGTGGACCGGGTTGTCTAGTTTCTCGTCCTGCTGGTACATACTTGGGATTTAGCGGGACTGATTATTTCCTCTCCTTTCCTGCAGCTCCACCGCTCTAATCTCCCCAGCTGGTTAGTTCTGGCTCTATCTTTGCTCGAAGGGGGAATAAAGGATGGTTTTCACATTAAGATAGCTGCTGCAAGGTAAAGTGCTAACAGGGTAAAGCACAGGTAGTTTTAATGCTAGAGCAAGTCCGGATCATCTCTCCAGCCTCTGGAAGCAGTGACAGTGCTCACTACGCAGAGGTAGAAGTTGCAGTTGTGAGATTTTGATATGCAGCTCAGCGGTCCAAATAAATCTTCCCCACACGGATGTTACAGGTGCTGTCGTGGGCTTTTTGTTACAGCAGTTACCATCCTGTAGGTCCCTGCTCCTGGGGGGTACAACAAGCATTTAAGAAAAAAGAAATGAGCAGAGCATGCAACAAGAATTCCATGCTGTCCGTGTTTTGTGGTTCCCATTTTCAGTTGTTGTGGGGGTTTTTCCCCTCAGAGAACTAGCAATCAGGAAGGCTCCAAGAGCCATCCCAGTGAGCTGAATTAGTCAAGAACAACCGCTGGAGCCTTAAAAGGCCCTAGGGTTTGTTTGCAGTTAAAAGGGAGTATTGGCATTTTAAAACATATCTGGTATTTTGCCATTGTGAAAAAACCTGTTCCATTCCCGCAAGCACTGGAGGAGGAGGCAGGTCTGAACCTAGAAGAGGGGACGGAGCGGTGTTTGGCACTCCACAGATGCCCTATAAATCCATCCAGCCCATCACTCGTGTCCCCAGCACAGCTCAATGTGAACGCTGGGCAGGGTTAGGCACAAGGGATGGGATGAGGAGCCAGGCAAACCCTCGCTGCCTTCAGCTGGAGCCAAAGCTGCTTTTGCCAAATTTTGCCAAGTCTGAGCTCCTGGGCAGAGTCCTGGCACCTGGGATCGGGTGTGCGGCTTCCCCTCCCGACAGCACCAGCCTTTGCTGCACGAGATCTAGAAGATGCTGTACGGTAGCCAAGGCTGTAAGAGGTCAGCGGGACCCCAGGCAGCCCTGGGAAGGGAGGGGAAAGCTGGACACTGGCTGTGGGGTCAGGGTTTGGGGGAATGAAGCTCGTATTTAGAACTTGTGCTCTGCCAAGATATAACAGAATGAGTGAGACTAAAGCATGTAAGTTACTGCCTCTGTGAGACTTCAGCGGACCTCTCTGTTGCTGGTATTTTAGGGAGAGAAATGAGCTCCCAAGAAAAGCTTTGAGCCTCTATGCCCTTGACAGCAGCAAAGCTGAGTTAAGAACAGAATCGGTCCTGAATCAGGACCGGAGTTTGAATGATACTCCAATGCCTGTGATTTCGGGGAGAGGATGGGGATGAAAAACTTAAAAATCCCTCCTTCCTCTCTCCCTGTGATTTGAGGAGCAGAGCAAATGCTAATACTGATCGATCATAGCCAGATACAATTAGGAATCTCAGATCAGCCTAACGCTTGCACAAAAAATGGAGCAGAAAGCGTTATTTTCACCTGGGCCATGCAACACCTGAAATCCGTCTCTGGCAGAGCAGAGGTGCCCTGAGTGGTGCCACACCAAAGAGCAGCTGAAGAGTGCTGCTCCAGGGGGAAAGGGAAAATCTTACCACATCCACTGGGAACAGGAGAGAGGTGTAAACTGTGCCATTGAAGGCGAGATGTTAGAGCTAAACACTAAGAAATATCTTGGGAAGTTTGCAGCATGTCCATTTCTGAAAACTTTTGGGAATTGATCAGACTCGTCCTTTCAGAGAGATTTAAGCAGAGCTGAGGCTCTCCAGGAGCAGGGGAGGGAATGGATGACCTCTTAAGGTCACTTCAAGCCCTATTTTCCATGATTACAGGGACATCTAATACTTGAAATGCTTTGTAATCAAAGTTCCCCTTGAGACGTTTCAGTGTCTCAAAGCAGAGCAGAAGGACCGTTTCAGTAACGCAGCTGTGATCTTCCCAACACATTCCCGAATTCCTGAAACACCAACTCCTCGAGTCAGGTCTGCTGCGGAGAAGAGCAGAGCTCACTCACTAAGCACTGTGTGGATGAACCGGGGCAACCCCAGCTCTCCTGTTTAATTTGCAGAGAGACAAACGCCATGGCTGGGTGAAACCTAAGCTAAAGAGTCCCCTCTCCCAAGCTGGGACCCAGCTGAAGTTTGTGAAGTGACTTGTGTTATCAGCGAAGGCAGCAGACCACAGATAACGCCACAAGGATAGCTGAAGCTAAAGAAGAGCAAGGTTTGCATCATTAATTAGAGCCCCTGTTACCCTCACGAAAGCAGATGTGGGCACATGGTCCTTCTCTAGGTCAGCACTTCCCTCCTCGCCTCTGCACTTCCCAGACCTGAACTGGCACTCAGAGGTGCGGCGTTTTAGGCACTGATATCACACAGACGGAATGAAAGGCAGACAGTGCCCACCTGTCCTTGGAAATAACTTCTGCATATCTGGGGGGGTTTTTTGTTTGAAAGATTGTGAGAAATTTTAGAGTGATGCTGCTGTCCAGACTGCATCATGAGCAGATGCCCTGAAAAAAACATAACTGTGAACCCTGGGTCAACATTTAATGTTGCTGGATATTTATTTCACTCTATTAACTTTATACCCTACAGAGGCACTTAATGAGAGGAAAACAAATAGGTTGCACTTTGGAGAAACAAGATATCCGAGTTGGCTGGGAGTGAAGTACCCAGAATACATATAATAAAGACACCAGGATAAAGTATTCCATTTTATTGATTAGCAACTGTGCTAGGAGTGTAAATTGGTTACTTGTAACTACTATAGTGCATCGTTTATTACAGCAGGCACAATTCTCCTGCATGGGTGAAAAGCTTTTGCAGACCCTGGCACGCTTGCGTGCTGCTAGCTAAAGGACTAAGCCACATGTTAAATAGCTCCTGTGAAAGTAGTAATTACTCCCTAATAGCACTGAACTCTTAATCTACCCTAACAATGTCCTCCTGAGCCTTTACCTTAATGCAATATAGATGCAATAGTTTTTGCTGGAGAGGCTGGTTGTGCTGGGGAGTCGTGTAACTACAGAGCAGTAAGAACTTGCCTCTGCCAGCGCCAGGGTAAGCTAGATGCAGCTCATTCTGCGCTCTGTGGTCTCCTGGTGCAGGAATACAGGTAGTGGCTGGAACCAGCCTGTATCTGACAGTGTATCCCAGCAGCACTCCCCAGAAGCTGAAAAACCACTTTTTAGGAAGGAACTGCAAAATGGATAGCCTTTACACAGAGACACGTACCCCATCAGGCTGGATTTCTGCACATGTTTGGGACAAGATACACTGGGGGCACTGTGCCAGCACAGCGAAACCCTCTCGCACGCCGAAACCACCAACACTTCAATTTTGCCATTATTACTGCAATTCCACTAAAGGCTGCTTCTTGCTCAGCTCTGTCAACCAGAAATCCTACTTCTTTCCCACACAAATCCCTGATGTAGCTGAGCCAGCACAAACCTGGGAGAATACACAGACACACACATCCCTCCTACACCCAGGTGTGCAGGGTTACTGCTCTGAGCAGCTCAGCTAAACTCCACAAAAAAAAAAAAAAAAAAAAAAAAAGGCTGGCAGACCTGAGGGGAAGGTTGTAACTTGGATAATCTTCTGCAAAAGTTCAGGCTGCTCGGGGGAGCCGAGTCACAGACAGGACTACGCTCTGCAAGCCAGCACAGTCAGCCATGGGCACACCTTCACTGTGGTAATGATGTGAGCAGAGCTCAGCTTGTGGGTTAGGCTAGCACAAACACAGTCCTGCTCTGCTCCTTCAACAGATTGAAGCTGGGTGCTATGGGGATCCTAGAGCAGCAGGTACACACCTAGTAGCAGCCCTTAAACAGGATTTACATGTTAAAATATGATGGGTCCAGTTCTCCCAGAGAGACTCAGGGGAAGCAAGGCAGGGCAGACACCAGTGAAAGTATCTTACCAGGCACGCAGTCACAGCAGAGCTGGTGGGAAGTGGATTTACCCCTTGTACTCTGATGGCACAATTAACATCTGCAGAACATCTGCTCTCCTGAATCCAGCTGTGCAAGGGCAGGGCGAGATGGTGGTGGCCTCACTGACCCATATCCCCAGCAGCTGCAGAGCCACAGGGAAACACGCCGCCACTCAGGACAGAAAAAGCCCAAATGAGTGCTCAGGTCCAGCTGCTATCCCTCATCCCACATAGGCGGCTGCTGTGCCACCACCCTCCACCTTGTTAACCAATGCTGCCTTACCATTTCCTACTAGTTTCCTGTCTGCCGCTCTCTATCCTGAGTTTTCTCCTCTTAGAGTGCATGTTTGGGGCAGCGGGCGGGCGGGCAGGTAGGTGTGTGCTTTTTCCAGTATTTGGAGTTTGCACAAGGGGATCGCAGACCGCAGTTGGGATGCTCAGACTTGACGGTGACAAAAACAGCAGTGATGGGAGCTATTGATTTTAGCAAAGTTCTTCCTCCCATAAGAAAGAGAAGGAGTAGATCGGATCTCTCTAAGATAGCACTTATGCTTGGCAGAAGAAAAGATGGAAGTTAAGGAAGTTTTTACTGTGGAAGGAGGTGCTATGTGGAATTAAGCTTTAGACCAATGCCATATGTATCATGCCCACAATCCATGTTCACTCTTGATTTTGTGATATAGTAATGTTTAATTGCCATTAATGTAAACATATTTTAAAAGGTTATTTTCCTGCTCTGTAGGTCAATGGACCTAATGAAGCAGCTCTAAGTGGGTTTGAATTGCTTCAATTAGGTGCTTGATTTCCTGTTTACCTCATGGAAGTGGGTATGGTCCTGCACAGCTAACGTATATAAAAGCCCTGAAGGGTCTCTCTCCTCAGCACCAGAACTAGCTGAAATCCTGCAGGCAGTTTCAGAGGAGAAAGGTAAGAAGCTCTATGTCAGNTGGCTGAGTTTTTCCCAAAGTGGTACAAAACTGGCCATTTTCTTGGTAGCTTTGGCAGAAAAGACCTGTGGTAGCGTACGTGTTGGGTTGTAGAGGGAAAGGGCATTGCTTCGGAGGACGATTCCGTACATGGCAAATATCAGGTTGGGATCTGCACCTACACAGGGAAATGAGAAGAAATTGGTTCTTAGTTGCTTTTTGGGACCTCCCTGCTATGGATAAAACCCTGTATTATCCTCCTGATGCTTTTTCCAAAGCAGACAGTATTGCACAGGGGACTGGAAGACCTTCATGTTGCAAAGATCCTACCAGTTGCTTCTCCTTTTGTGAAAAAGTCAAATCATAGGATCAAAACAGTGTAGGTATCGCAGCAAACGCCGTGCCAGACAGGGCTAGCAGAGCTCGACTACTCCAGTTCAGTGTCACACAGGCAAAGGGGTCTTGTATTAATTCAAAAATGGCTTTTCAACAGTCTCTGAAAACGTGGACTGCTTTTCTTCCCTGTTTGGGTAAAATCTGCAGAGAAGGAGTACTACCCTTTCTTAAAATTAAGGCTACAATGCATTTAATCTCCTAGCATCATAAATAATTACCCTAAGCAGAACAATACTCTTGCACAACTTATCTGTCTTCAGATCCATCATCGTACCCATGGTTATATCACCAATATATGAAATGAAAAGCAAATAAGAGGGAAAACTTCAGTTATTTAATCATTACTTTTTTTTTCTGTTCTTATTTAAAATACTCAGCTTTTTGTATAATGGAATTTACTTCTGCTGTTAACACACTCTGTAACTATTTGTCTTTTATTGCTTTCTGTCTAAGTATTTTAGGGATTTTGCTAGTGTTCAGAATATTACACCTTTGTTTTTAAGAGCATTCCTCAGAACTTGATGTATCTGAGGTAATGTAACACATTTAGTATTTTTTCTCACTTAATAGGAAGGGCTGAAAACATTTGTAAAAGATGTGACAATTTTCCAGAAATAAAAAATGCCACAATTATGAACAACATCCAAACTTGCAAATTCTTACTCTCTCCAAAACAATAATTGGGCTCTTGTAAGAGTACAAGTAACTACTTAGAGGAGTAAAATTCTATCAATGTATAAATACATTTTTGAAGGATGCGATACCTGAGTCCTGATCTAGACCTTTTCTTTTTGTTACTGTGTGTTAACAGCAGCTCTCCATTGTAATGCGGTTTCCAGAAATAGCTATAACAAAGAGTGAGATGAGGGACAACAAAATATATCTCTGAGCCATGATCAAAACCATTTTTGTACGGAGTTTGCAGAGCTGGAATAGTAATTAAAAGAGCTCAAATGTCCAAGGGCTATTGAGCTGAACTGTGGACGTGAGCACTAGGAACAGCTTGAAGGTAATAAATCTTGGAATCCAATCCTGTCACTGTCCATGGGATATTTTTCATAACTGATATTCACTGACTCTGGCTCTAGTCCCTACATAAGGCATTATCCATCCCAGCAGAAAATCTCCCAGAAATTAGATCAGGCTCCTAAACCCTGCAGAACTGCAGTGTGGGATAAGCAGGATGCCATTGCTACTGAATTGCCTGATCCAACGTACGTTGCCGTTCACATACTCAAGATTGAATCGACCCTTAAAGCACAATGAGGTACCCACAGGGTCAGCTTGTAAACATGGAGGAAGACAAAGCCCTTGCCTCCGGGAATGCGCAACCCACAATGAATTTGATGGTTACAATAAAAGTATAGGGAACCAACGTTAAAAGACACCACGGTGGGAAAGAGCATTGGCATTGAAAAAGTAATTTAACTGGGAACGGCAGAAGAGGGCTTTGTAGGATGGAGAAGGCTGCTTGAAGCACAAGGACTGAAGAAACACATTTACAAGCACAGGCACGTGCCCAACCACCGCACATCTCTCTGGGTTCACTGTCCTGTCACTTATGTGTCCCATGTGTTATAGGGGCCAGACATCTGGATTGCCCTCTGCTTTTGAACAGAGAAACCAGCTAAGAAAATGATGTCTTTCAAAGTTCTCTCTCTGCTCCTCGCTTCTCTGGGCTTTGTTTTGATGGAAGAAAACGTCTCGGGGTAAGTGTTTTGGAAAGCTCACAGAGTATTTTGAGCCTTTTCCAGCTCCCCACCAGAGGCAAATGGACTTTTTTCCATTGGCATCTCAGTAAGTAGGTGAGAACATGAGTCCTGAGGTAGATCTCAGATAATAGAGACACCCAGGCGTACAGAGATGAGCAAATGATAAGTGAGAGATCAAACTAAAGCCCTGAGCCTTTGAGCCAGAGCCAGGAACTCCCAAATTTTCCCTACAAAATTCATGGCTCTGGGTTAAGGAGGAACAAGCTGGAAGTCAACCAGGAAGAGAAAAAGGTTGGCTGAGAACTAGAAACAAGATGTAATCATCTCACACGAATGAGGCTAGGGGGCATCCAGTATTTGGAAGCTTCTGAAAATATGACCAGTTACATAAAGCAGGTATATAATAAAGATTTTCCCTCTCTTTCCCTGACTCCTGCTACAAAATTTCCAACTACCACCTGAGAAGACCCAAAAGAACCCTTACTAGAGCAGTAGGAGTTGCTGCAATCCCAGACAGTAGTACCAAAAAAGGTTCAGCCTTGAAATCCTTTGCTAACTTGGGCAGCCATCATCTATGTCTACACTGTCAGATCAGCACTGGTCTCCAGGTCAGCCCTTGTCTCCTGCCACCACTCCTGAGCCTCTCGAGGACACAGGAAAAGGCTTCCTTGGCCCTAGATGCTCAGCTCACTGGAGGAGGGAGCCTGAGCACACTTGGTGCCTCAGCTGGGAGCCAAAGTCCATGTGAATCAGGCTACAGCAGGGAAAACGACATTGACTCCACACTACCAGGAAAGATCCTGAGCTCACCTCCTCCCAAGTTCTCAAATCGGAGCTGCAATTGTGTTAGTAGCCAGCAAAACGGATGAGGAGCCTGCTAGCCCTTTCTCTGGCCATCTCCTCACTTTACAGTGCAGGAATGGTCACCTGTGCCAGGAAAGGTTAAAAGTGACCACAAAAACCTTGCTGGCTGTAGGGACCGCATGGGTCACCACGTGCAACCCAAGCAAAAATCTGCACAGCGTGTGCTGCTCCTGGTCTGTGCAGCACTCACTCTGTCTCTGTGCTCTTACCCCAGCGTAAGTATAAGGACTCCCAGTGCCAGACCAGTGCAAAGACGCTACTCTGAGGCCACCCTGGCAAGCGATTACAGCCGCACGATGGATAACATGCTGAAGAAGAACTTTGTGGAATGGTTGCTAGCCAGACGGGAGAAGAAAAGCGAGTAAGTGTGTAGACTTTCAATGCTCCTACGATCCAAACTTACAGCTGTCGTCAGCCAACTGATGGCTACAGAAGAATGTAGAGCCGAGGTTATTTTTCTTGGACTGCAGCAGCCATTCCCTAGGGAGTTGGTTTTCTTTTTTTCTTTTATTTTTCTAAGTCCTAGAAATGTTTCTGGTCTGTCGGCACACAGCACAACTATCCCTCTCCCTGTCCAAGACCGCCTTCTTCTCTGGCTGCTGGTAGATGGAGTGGGAGGGAGCTGGGGTTTGTGGAAAAGCAGCATTTTGGCACCCTCTTGTGGCATCTAGGGCTCCTATCGTCCCATTTCGCCTTTTCAGCAACATCATTGAGCCATACAAGAGGGAAGCTGAGTCCCAAGTATCGGCTGCGAACGGCCAAAGACTGGACCTGGGCACCCAGGAAGCCAAAGACTTCTTCGCCTGGCTTCTAAAAGCCAAGAAAAATCAGAGGTGAGATGGGAGAATAGAAAGAGAAAGTCTGGTGGCAGGGAGGGATGAAGTCCCCAAGTGTTTAACTTTCAAAGGAGTATTTTGGGGCAGGAATCTAAGGTAACGGCTTCACACAGGAAAACAAGAGGATTTTAATTTCAAAGGGAATTTCACATTTTGCAATTCTGTCTCATGAGCGAGGAAAAGAACAAAGACAAAAAAAGCCTCTCATTTTAAAATTCCTCACAAAATACAAATTTCAAAAATATAGACGATTGGGATCTTTTTTGGTTTTGCAAATGTCAGCACAGCCTCATCAAAACCCAGTGCTTTGATAAGGTCAAAGCACGGACTTTTGACAGGGCTGAAATGCATCCATTCCTCTAACATCCCAACATCACCATAACGGAGAAGTCAAAATGCTTTGACCTAATCAAAACAAAGCCCTCTCAAAAGAAAACTCTCCAGTGAAAATGAGATGAAATTGATACATTTCTGCAAAACATTTTGATTTGATCCAATCGACCCGCACAGGAAAAAAAAATCCCACTCATTCACACTCTCAGCATGTTGACCAGTTCATTTTTAAAAAAAGAAACAAAACGGTTCTTTCCTCGTAATCACTGCTACAAGCTCTTATTATAAAAAGCCTGTCAACTAAACGTGAAACCATGCAGGGGAGATGCCTGCCTGACCTGGGAGGAATTTCCCTGTTTGTTTCTGATCTGAGTGTCCCCAGTAAAGGGCACAGATTTTAAGATGAAATAGTCTTAAAATTGTCATGATCACAGTAATGATGGTGATAGGAGCTCGTCCGGAACAGGTACCTCTGGGCAAGGTAACCGAGTCCATATGGAGCTCTCTGTTGCTGCAGCTCGTGCCTTCATTTCCCAAGCCATCTGGCTGAGAGCACACTTGTGTATCTCAGCGCTGCGCAGCTTTGTGCTGTGTCAGCACATCCACAGCCTGTCAATAGCCTGTTTTACCTCCCCCAATCTTAGCTTATGTCACAAATGTTCAAAAAGCAAATTAGATGCACGAGTCCAAAGAAAAATCCATTCTTGGGCACTTTCTATATTTAAAAAAAAAAACACCAGCAAATGAATGAGGGATACATTTCCTTTCTTCAGCATGAAGGGGATTTTACAAAACCTAACAGGTTGCTGCTGCTTAGTCCTAAAATGGTGGCAAGAAGGAAAAAAGCACTTACCGCACACAGACTGCATCCTTCAGGCGCAATCCTAGTGTCTTCTGGCAAAAAAATGGAATTTCTAACTACAGGGAGTCATGGGACAGTCACCCAGAACAAGAATCTGGGGGCATTTGTTGTCATTTACAGCCTTTGCATGAAAACCGCTTTAGCAACCAGGGTGCGGGGGATGACCCGTGGTGGGAGAAATGAGCACAGTTATGGTTCACAGAGGTGTCTCAGACCAAGCACTCAGAAAATCAGACACCGAGAATTGCTAGTCATACTGAAAATACAAAATCAAAGAAACGAGGGCTTTGAGGGATCTCGAGAGGTCATTTAGTCTGACCTCTGCTCCAAAGCAGGATCAATGCACCCTAAACTGTTCCTGACAGATGTTTGTCTAACCTGTTCTGGGGGTGGGGGTGGCAGGGGGGAGGGAAACCTTTGATGCTAGAGATTAATCAGCTTGATTAACTTCATTTTTTAAAAAAATGTTTTCTAGTGTCTCCCTTAATCGCCTTAATTGCAAATAAAAAATGCAACTTGTAGGAGAAAGTTCTTCTTGGAAACAAAGACTTTCTTTTGTGAGTTTGGAGCATAGATGCTGCTTCACCCACGCTCTGCCTTTGTTTTGATGCCTGCTGGGTCTAAGAGGACATGGGGTGCAGGGGGGGTCACAGGACTGTTCCTTCTCGCCCCCCAAGGCTGACAGACATGTTCACTGCTGGGCAGCTCAAACATACCAAGATCAAGGCACTGTTGTGCGCAGGGAGCTCACCATGTCAGAAAGAGGTTAAAGCTTTTCTGTGGGTTTATCCGAGTCAAAGATATTAGAAGACAAGGAAAATAAAATATCCCTGTGAACTTGAGGGGATTGGGATACGAGACTGTTATATACTGCATCTGGATTGTTGCCTCTCCTCTGTCTTTATGGCATGGCACATTTCTTGCAGTTTTACTTCTCTGGAAGGTTCAGAAGGTTTGAAGGATGTTTTGAACCCAGAGTTTCTGACATGGCTGATGTCGACTGATCTCTGCAGACCAACGTGAGTGGCTGTTCTGCCTATTCCTGTTGTTACAGGCATCCCTACAGATCCTTTCACAGCCCTTGTCCCCAAACGTACTTGCTGCAGTGCTCAGCCCATGAATTTAGGATTTCTTTAGATAACCTCTGAGTGCTCAGCTCAGCTGGATTTGACTGGATAGTTAGAAGCTCTGGCCAGAGTTTGTTTTGGTTGTGCAAAAGTATCTTCAGATCACTGATACAACAAAGATGGGGGAAGACAAATTTCAAAAAACTCACTGTCTAGAGAAGGGAGGTTAGTAAATCCTTTTCCCCTTTTCTTTAATAAGAAAAGGAGGTGTTCATCAGACCACTTACAGGAAATATTTTTTCTGTGCATTGTACACTGCTATGAAAGGCATTCAGAGAGAAACACAAGAAACTGCGATGGAAAAGGTGCAGGGGAGGGCCCCAAGGAGGCTCAAAGGAATGGCAAGCCCAGCCTATGCTTAGTTGAGTAAAATGAAGGCTGAGAAAGACAAAGTCACCATCTATTAAAAAAACAGAGCGAGAAAAGAGCTATTTATGCTAATGGCAAAAGTTGGCACAAGAACAAAAAGGGATGAACTGGCCATGAATAAATGTAGGTTCGAAATAAGAGGCAGCTCTGTGCTACAGACAATTCCATGCAGCTTGGTCAGACAATGTGAGCTGAGTGGCCAGCCAGCAGGCCAGAGAAAACAAATAACTGTTGAGCTCATACTGCAGCCTTTCCTGCAGAGAAACATTTATTTGTCTCTCTTTCCTCTAACCAGTTGCTGGTTTTTCTTGAAACTTGTAGGTACTTACTATTGGATACTAACTTTGACACACGTCTTGCTGTCAAAATGGATTTGCAAGATATCAGAGGGGGCTGGTGGCTAGAGAAGGCAGTAACTTATGCCTTGTTTCCTATAGGAATCAAACGAAAATGGGTTAAGTGTAGTACCACAGGAATTCATGTTTTTCTCTTCCACTTCTGCTTTGTTAGGACTATGTAACTCCAGGACCCTCCATAGGAGCTCGCTCTTCATCCCACCAAGACACGTGAGAAGGAGGAAGATGTCTTATTTTCTCTCTGTTCTGTGCATATTGTCTGTTTTGCTAATGCAAGCAATAAACAGTTTAGTCTGAAGCTGAACTAAGATTCAGATAATACCCAATTTGGGCATGGGCTATAAAATACTACTAAATTGCTAAAAAATAAGTGTCCTTCCAAACAAGGCTCACAACACGCCTTGCGAGTGTCAATGAATCTGCCCACAGCTGACCGAACCGTAACACAGAAAGATCCCCCGTTAGCAGCTTTTTGGGAGTTTAGCCCCGCCACTGGGCTGTGACTTCAAAAACAATGTTGGCATCGGTGGTGGGTGGTGAAGTTCAGCCTGGGCTGCAGGGGAACAGACCCTGGCCGAAGGCTGGCCCTGCTGCAACCTGCCTGGGAGCCAGCCTGCCCTTCCTCCTGACACCCCCACACACCCCAAAACCGGGGCTGCCCTGCACCCCGTGGAAGACACCCTCCCTCAGAGGGGACCCAGCCCCACAGACAGGGACTTACCTCCATCTGGGCGGG
>VYZV01039014.1:292-16548 GCA_013401275.1 Pandion haliaetus | reverse complement strand
GGTGTCAGGCCGGTGGGGGGGGGGACCAGCACCCAGCGGACTCGCGTGAGGGGTGTCAGGACCCGATGGCCCTGGGGGAGGTTGCCAGGCTCCGGAGGGGTACCAGACCCCACCGGTCTCGGGTGGGGAGCTGGCAAGCTCCATTGGGGGCTGGGCAGGCCCCTTCGGCCCTGTGGCGGGGGGGTGTCAGGCTCTGTGCGGGGCCATCCTCCTCCTCACATTTGCTGTCCCAGCCGGCGCCAGCCCTGCTCCAAGCCCAGGGTGCCCTGAGCTTTCTGGTAGCCTCCCTGCTTGCCCAGGGCACTGGGGCCGTGTGTCCTCCTGGGTCATCCATCCCAAAGGAGCATCTCCCTCATCCAGTTTTGGTTTCTGGTCCATCTGTCCTTCAGCACTGTCTCCATCAGCCTGTTTTCCTCCTGCAGGCAAAGTACAAGGAGCGAGGGACGGTCCTGGCCGAAGACCAGCTGGCCCAGGTGGGAGATCCACCCCTGCCCTGGCAGTGGGAAAAAACGTGGTTGTGAGCCCAGCCGCAAACCTGGGCTTCGTTTCCCCCTCTGCTTTGGGGTCCAGAGCGTTATCTGTGAGCAGTGTGGGTAATGATGGCATCCATCTCCATCAGAGAGATGTGATGTTTGCTACAGATCTCCCTCTGTCTCCCTTCTCGAGACCTCAGCAACATCTCATTTCTGTAGAACTGTTTCTGCCCCATGTACATCACAGAATAACTGCTGCCCCCCCTTCTGAGCCTGTCTCTTGGTTCAGAACAGCCCTTTGCCTTGTCTACTCTACACTGTGGTCTGATACTGGTTTGAATTCAGTGTTAAAAGCGTGGAGAATTCTGATTTCATCGGGAGATTTTATCTTGTTTCTTTCCTTTAAGACCACTGGGTCCATCTGCACTGGGTAGGCAGCACGTCAGAGACCTGTCCTCAGTGTTTCTGGAGGACTCTGCTGACTTAGTGCCTGTTGGGGGCTGTGTTTATGCAAAAACCGCATTGAGTAAGTGTTAAGACAGAAACACTTATCTGCAATTCTCTTTCAGATGTCTAAGCAGCTGGACATGTTTAAGACCAACTTAGAAGAGTTTGCCAGCAAACACAAGCAAGAGATCCGTAAAAATCCTGAGTTCCGGGTCCAGTTTCAGGATATGTGTGCAACAATTGGAGTGGATCCTTTGGCATGTGAGGAACAGGCACTGGGGTTAATGACTAAGGATTCATCTCACTGTTCTCATACTGGAAACAGCTTGCAGTGAAGCTGAAGTTTCCTTGAGGAGAGCTGATGCTGGTTTGATTCTTGGGGTTTGTGAATTGGTGTAAGGTACCGTGGGGTGTTATTTACTTAAAAGGGTGGGGGAAGACAGACACCAAAATGGAGACTCTTCGTTGATAGTTCTGAGAGTCCTCACAGCGAGGTTTGCAAGCAGCCTGCTTGGCACCAGTAACTGTTAAGGAAGGATATTTTTGGCAATGGTTCAATCGCTTTCCCCTTTCTCACTTCACAGCTGGTAAAGGATTCTGGTCAGAGATGTTGGGAGTTGGAGACTTTTACTATGAATTGGGTGTGCAGATCATTGAAGTTTGCCTGGCTCTGAAACACAGGAATGGAGGTGAGGATCCCAGGATCCCACTGTGTGTGGTTTCTAGGAGATACAGCTAATAGGAGGATGCTTTTCCTTGTGGAAAATGAGTTGCATGGCTCAGTCTAGTGTTCTTTACTAGATTTCACAAATTACTGAGAGGGTAGTTTTGTCTTCCTTGTCCCCAAAAAGCCTTGTTTTTTTTCTATAACATGTATAAAGGCTACACCACTGGTAATCACCCAGCTTTATTGACTCCTGCAGAAATCAATCAACTCTGTTTAGGTAACAAAACGGTAACTCGCAGTATCGTGGGGAAGGAGCAGGGATCAATGACAATCTTGAAGGAGTATGAAACTGTTAAGTTACTGCTTTGACCCTGGCAGTAAGATTGTCTCTAAAGGATCACAGCAATGTCCCAAAGAGTTGGAATACCAGTGGTAAGTGCCTAATGAAAAGATTGTAGATGTCCTTCACTCCAAAAAGGCAATCTGAGACCAGGAAAGGGCTACAGCAAAGCCAGCTGAAACCTGAGTCCGATACATTTGTGGGAGAAGGCAACAGCTGACTGCTGCATGTTAGTTCTGGGAACAGAAGGGACTCAGTGCTTATCTCACCCAAGGCTGGATACGGGGAACAATGAACAGCCGCTTGTAAAATGGAAGGCAGGGGTGAGCCAGTAGCAAACGGACAAAGGACCCTTGACTGCTCTTGCTGGAGTAATTTTGTTGCTACGCAGTAATGCTTTCCTGTCCCCTTTTGTTGACTCCTAGGTCTGATAACACTGGAAGAACTTCATCAGCAAGTGCTGAAGGGAAGGGGGAAGTTTGCTCAGGATGTCAGCCAGTGAGTGTCTGTGTATTACAGGAAAGGGGACTCAAGTAGCATTTAGGGAAGAAAAGGGTGACCTCAGCACCACTTCAAAGTGCTGCTGTTAATTGGACTCCATATGTAACTTCTAGCAATGGAGCCACTTACACATGATCCACAATTAATGACTTAACCATTTCAGAAAGCAGCAGTGTGCTTTCTCTAGGAGCCCGAAGGCATAAAGGACTGTTGCCTTGAGCTGGAGACAATTAGTACCTTGCAAATCGAGCTCTCTTACTGGCACAGTCTGCTGAGGTTGCTGTAGTCTCCTGAGCTGTAAGGAAGGGACTGACACATGTCATTACAGAAGCAGATTTTAGGACACAACTCGCCATCATGATCACTAATTGGGGCTGAATCTTAAAGTGTAGCACATGCAGCTCAGGTGCTACAAGTATGTATCTAATGCAGGTCTGCACTTCTGAAGGGGGGCACAAATACGCAAACTTAATTCCAAATTGCTTTATAAAAATTTTTTCAGCTGTTGATTACCTGAAGCTGCAGCAAGCTCCAAAGAGCTATTATTGCTCATACCTTCTGCACATCAAGTCTTCCTTATTTACAGAACATAGTGTGCAGCTTGAGAGAGGCTTTTGCTTTAAAACCTTGCATTGACCTCTGCTTCTCAGGGATGATCTCCTTCGTGCAATCAAGAAACTGAAGGTCTTGGGGAATGGTTTTGGGATTATCCCTGTTGGTGGAACATGTCTGATCCAGTCGGTGCCAGCTGAACTGAACATGGATCACACTGTCGTCTTGCAGCTGGCAGAGGTATTGAGCCAGGAGATTTTAAAATACAACCACCTTGAAAGAACCTTATTGCTTCCATGACAGGGAACTGTGATTAGACCACGCCTGTAGGCAAAACTTCCCCCACTCTTCTAAACTATGGACTTCAGTCTTGACTATAAGCACACAGTAATTTTCCTCTCATTTCAGAAAAAGGGCTATGTAACAGTCAGTGAGATCAGGTCCAGTCTGAAGTGGGAGATGGAACGTGCAAAGCAAGTGCTGGTATGTATGAAGGTCTCATGTGCGCAGTGGAGTTCAGTGACAGTGTAGAGCGACTGCTCCCGCAGCCCTGCAGCAGACACTTGGCTGGGGATGTGTTATCACAGCATGCACAGAGGATCCTAAGCTAGCTGGCAGACCAAAGGCAGAGTACACACTGCGTAAACATAGACTGAGGAAAGCAGACTCTCAGAAGCTGCAGATATTCCTGTAGCTTCACTAATCTCCATTAAAACTTGAGTCTTGTTAGCTCAGGTCCTGCATAAACATGCAGGGTGGACATGGCTGGATGTCTGAACTATATTCCTCCAAGTTGAGTAAAAGATTATTGTAGCCCAAGTTCTACACCCCCTCTCTTACCCTAGAATAAATGTGGGGTCAGGCCTCTGTTGTGAATGACTTCTCAGCCATTTAGTCAAGTTTCACTCACAGTTTCCATTCTGTTTGTATAGGAACACTTGCTGAAAGAAGGAATGGCCTGGCTGGATACTCAGGCAGCAGGAGAACCTCAGTACTGGCTGCCTGCTCTCTTTACAGAGCTGTACTCTCAGGATATCACTCCAGAGGAAGCCAAGGAGGCAGTACTTTGATATGTGTTCTTTGCCTGTATATAATTCTTCTTGTGAGGTTATTTGCATATCACCTGAAACACAGGGACAGTGGACTTGAAATAAAGTTTTGTAAAAAGTGCCTAGCTTGAAGAGTTTCATAGGACTAATTCATACTTGCTTACCTCTGAATTTTCTCCTCTGTTGTGGGTGGAAATGCCACTTACCATTACAGACAACTAATTACCTTGTCACAGCAAGAGGACAATTATCTGAGCTGCTATTGCAACTGCAGTCTCGGAGGATGCAAGTGTGACTCTGCCTAAAGAATCTTGGAGCCAGCAGTGACACTGAGAAACCGTTCTGCAGTCCTCTCTGCTCTGTGAATGAGTCGTTGTTCCACTAAGGAGTACCACAGTCTAGATTCTGCCAAAACAAACTTTATTGCACAAAAAAAATCTTATGTACAATAGTATATAAACAAGGTATCTTAAGAGTGACTCTTGTGCATATATTTTCAACTCAATTAGGTCTAAAAATCTGTTGCTAAAACATCTCTGCCTAGAGCAGTCATTTGAGGATTGTCACTTTGAAATGGAAACATTCAGAAATGGTAGGACAGACAACATTAGAGCTATAAAACTAATACTTTTCTTTTACAGCCACATGCTAGTTATGTGAATAGTGTCCACAATAAGGCATTTTCTTGTTTCGTTGTATCGGTGGATGGTAACGCCACATGCATCACAACAGATTTCAGAACCAGCTCTGCCTTGGGAAGGCAGCAGAGTCACAGCTCTACCCACAATGCTACTGAATGGTGAAAAACAACGTGACATTTACAATGGGATTAAAGAGGCGGTGAAGTAGCACACAGCTCATGACTTCTCGGGAGACTCCGCTGCCTCCCCGAGACCTCATTTCAAGGTGAACACCGCATTATTTACTCTCATCTGGTGTATGTGTTGAGTGAGTCCTGTGTTAAGTTCAGCTTTCCCTCAAGGGAAGACAGGGTTTAAATCTAAATCAAGCCAATGACAGACCCAGGGGAGTTTGCTTGCTAAAGGGAAAAAAAGGTTCCCAAGTTGTTAAACGGCAGCTTAACAATTCAGAAATGTTTCCACCTTTCAGAGCTGCTTAAGCAGCAGTGTGCAGGCTTCTGAGTTCTGCAAGAGTTGCTATAAATCACAGAGACTGAAAATAATTTAGTGACGCATGGGGCATTGCCTTTCTGTACAGCACACAGCAGGGGTCTTTTGGCCCCTCTTTCTCAGCTTTTTTTAGAACAAAGATGACTGCATTGGAAGTTCTCCCACCACCATCAGGAGTCTCAAACAGGGCCGAGCTGGTGGGAAGGTGTTTAAGGAAACTGGGAGAGGGCCCAGGACAATGTGCAACTTTGTGCTTAGCTTTCTATCAAAGCTCCCATAAAAATACTAAAAAAAAAAAAAATTAGATTAACCTCTTTATCAACAAAACATACTGCTCCAATCAATCATCACCAGCCTCATTTACCTGGAGAAACTGGGTATTTAACCTCCAACCAAGTTACACTGAATACATCTTTGACGTAATGGCACTCGCAGCCAGCAGACACCTCTCCAAGAGGCCGGCCTTCACTCACAGTAAAAAGCTGCTGTTTAAAACGGTCAATGCACTGAAGTGTTAAACTTTATGACACTCAGCTAGCTTGCACTTGGCCAAGTTTGGCAAAGGAATTTGTCAGTAACAAGGCATACACCTCTGAAGAGCTCCAGCCAGAAACAGTGGCTTCCTTAGCTAGAATTGCCCCTTACTCTAGCGTTTCAATCTGATGGATCAAGGTAGCAGTGGGGAGTGAGGTGGCAGGAGGAAGAAGGGAGGAAAATAAAATATTACACTGAGTAGAAAGGTGGAAAGCAAGGAGTACTTCAGTTAAGGAAACAAAGCAGCTCCATTTGGAGCAGCCAGAATAAACTATTTCTAGAATGCTAAATTCAAATCAACACTTGGAAAAAAAAAAAAAAAACCACAAAACTAGATTTAAGTGCTCCCCCATCTCTGACCAATGGTTTTCTCACCCTCCCTTCCCCAAAATGCCACAATGAACACACCTGCACTTGATTTATGGATTCTTGCAGTTTCCACTTTTCATCTGCCCCTTTGCGCCTGAAGTCTCAGTGGATGAAGTCACCCAGGGCTTGAGTAAAGCTTTCAGAAAGGAGCCCAGATTCCACCACTGCTCTTTATCTTTGGTCTGTCTAGAACAGTGTCTAGAAGAAAGACATCAGGTAGATGGGCTCCACAGAGCAGAGAGGCTCCATCTCTCCCAAACTGCACAAAAAGGTTTCGCCTGGGCACACGGTGCATGGGCCCTGTCATACCCTGGACTCATCAAAGCACTCCCACAGCTACAGCTCCACATTCAGCACGGCCCCAGAGAAGGGCTCACTGTCTAGGAACAGAAAAGCTGTAAAGAGGATTCGCAGTCTAGATCTCATTCTTTAATCAAATGGAGAGAAGAAAGAAAAAAAAAAGCAACCAGTGTAGGTGTTCCCAAAAAATAACCTGATGCCACATGCTCCGGGTTTCTAGCATAGTAAGTACCTTTTAAGAGTAGCCTGCCACAAGCTTGGCTTTGTCTAGCATGAAGTCTTCTCGTTCAGCGTTATCCACCAGAGCAGTAAAAGGAGACAGAAGATATCCCGCAGTTTGCTCTGCTCTGGCATTGGTTTGGTTGTCGAGTCTGTCGGGGTACTCTAGAGTGTGAAGACAGAACATCCCCATGGCTTGGCCTCTCCACTGTTAACACAGCTCTAAGCTTTAGAGCAACCTTGAGTGTCTGTCTCTGTCTCAGAGGAGCTGCTCTCAGAGTCTATTTCTGTATTCTCCTGCTGGTGTTTCTCTTGCACCTTCTGCCGAATTCCTTGCAAACGCACTAATAGGGACTGATAGTCAAAGTGGCCTCGTTTTTCACCAAAAGGATCCTGGAAGAAAGCCATAGATAAGCTTATTAATATAGACCATTATCCTTCCAGCAAGAGGCAGAAAGAAGAAAGGTGCGTAGTAATTGGGCAACAAATGGTCAAAGACTTAAGGGTGAAATCCCATCTTATGATGGAGAAGCCCCTTAACTTCCCACTGTCATGGCCAAGGTTGAAGACTGATGATTAATTTCTGTTTGGAGTCTCTTTTGGGAAATGTTACAAAACCAAGCAAACTTCAAAAACAGATGAAAGGCCAAGCAGACATGGGTTGGATTTCTACTACCACCTTCGAGGAAGTAAACTATTTCAAAGATTTGGTCTCAGGACCACTCCACGGAGGCAGGGAAAACATTACAAATGAAAGTCTCTAAATCCAGAGGCCAAAGATGACCACACTTTATATAAGTGCCACAGACCCCATCCAAATGAAAGCATCACTATTCCCCTTTTAAATCAAGGCCCCCAGCTGAGATGTAGCCAAGTCAGAGGCAGAAAGTCTTTGGAGATTATTTAACATTTGCTGCTTTTATCCCCATCTCAGGGTGAAGACACATTGCAAAGGCTATATAAGGGTGTTTACGCTGTCCTGTCTGATGGGAGTCTTAGGTACAAGCCAACATGTGGCCTGAGTTAACAAGACAGCACATGTGGCAAACACTGAACCAATACTGAGCCTGGACTGACTTCATTTTAAATACAGGGTAATGAAGGCAACAATACCATCTCTCCAGCACGTTGTGTTCATGCTTCCTGCGCTACTATTTACAAGTGAGCAGAAAACCAACCGTGGCAGTCACTACCTCTGGGAACTGAGCACAACACAGTGATCTTCATAAACCCTGGAGAAAGCAACTGAGCCCTGGTGCCTTGAAGAAGAAACAAGAGTGGGCCACACCTGACAATCCTCTAATGTCACCAAACTTCACTACACAGGCTTCAGTTCAGTACTCTCTGCAGCTGTAAGTCAGGCAGAGACCCGGGAATTTCTCACTCCAAATATGAAATCTCCTGCTTTGGGAGTGCTTTCAGTTTACGAATTACACAGCCAGTGACGGCACTGACAGGAAAAAAGGGCTCAGAGACACAAGATCATTAAATCAACCACCTCCAACTTTTCTTAGCAGTGGAATTTCTCAATGAGTCAGACAAGAGGTGGCTGATGAGGGAGGAAGACACAACTGTTCATATGCAAATAGCTTGGCAATCTATTCTTTAAAGTGTACTTTCTCACAGAAACAAGCTCCTGTATTCAACCTGTCTAGATGTGTCTACTGTATTGTCACTCTTCCTCCACCCCTTCCTCCCCCGGTAACTTTTGACTCAGTCAGCCACTTTCAATCTCATCTGACAGAACAAGTAGTGTCAGAGAAGTTCCTATCTGCTGTGTGAGCAAAGGAACCTCAGAAAAAGAGAAACTCTAGCAGTGACCCAACAAGAAAATACTGCAGTAGAGTTCAGTTGCCACCAGCATTGGATAACCTGCATGTTCCCTCCCTGCTTAACACCAAATCCACATGAAAGCAAACTGTACCAGTTCCACTGCTGAAAGTACCACCTCCTTGCCTGGAGAGTGTCTCAGGCCCAGCACTCGGAAATCTAACAGCCTTGAAAACATTGTGTGCATACTCTGAACTTGGGGGTGGTAGAGTTTTACCCACAGGGACATTGCAGGTCTCAGTTTTGTGATTCAAAGTTGGAATACAAAGTTCATAGAAAAGATGCAGATCCACTCCATGTACCTGTAGGTGCTGCACATTGTTGTTTGTAACTAAGGACACACCCTTATCTAAGGCAGTGTGTTATCAACAAGAAAATTGCCTGCCACCCACCTGCATTGTCTGTCCTTGGAGATAAAGTCTCTCTTTACACACCCCTTCATAGAAGTCGTAGTATTCCATGAAGGACTTCTCCATTACACCCCTGAATGCAATGAGAGCGCAAGTAATCAACACAGAACGACAGCATTACAACAGTCACATCATCCCGGGTCACCCCATCCCACTAAACTCCACTTCATGTAGTCAGCACGGACACCCATACAGGAAGCCCCAGACAACTAACAGGGTACAGCAAGGAAGGACACAGCAAAACAAACTGCAGCATCACTGCTGCTGAAGAGATTCTGCACATGCTTCCACAACAGCTGTGCTCCCCTCCCTCCGAGATTTTTTTTTTCCCCATAAGACAAGGCAAATTTATTCTCAAGCACAAGTCAGAGGATGCAGCCATTGTGCACATTAACACAGCCTTTGTCAATGCACAGCTCCTGGGCACCACATAGAGGCAGCCATCCACTTCAGGGGAAACAAAATGACTCTTCACTGGACCAGGCAGAGGTAAAGACTTGCTCTTCCCTGAAGCAACTCTCAAGATCTCAGGAATAGCAGCCAGAGGAATTTATCCTGCTTCCCCACACCCACTTCCTTATGCTCCCTCCATGCCTCTTTTCCATACCGTAATGGCTCAGGACAGGGACACTTTCCTTCCAGCATGTCGCACACTGCTACTCGGATGGTCTCATGCCGAATGCACTCATTATAGTTCTTGCTGTCCCCGGGGTGCCTCTCCTGGAAACAAAATTTGGGCCAGTGAGTCTGCACGACTGCAATGGCTCTTCATCTCTCCCTCCTGGGCCTGATGAATTTCACTGGTGCATGAACCCACTACAGCTTTGTCTGTTCTGTGTATGCTGAGCTAATTTATATTGCAAATGAAAAGCTGGCAAGATTTTACATGTCTCCAGAGCCTTGGACTCACACAGCTGTGGAGACAGGTCAACTGATAAAGTTAGCACAGAAACCTGCCTCTCTCCGAGATGCTGCAGACCATGAAGGCCTGAGCAGTTTGGTTCCTGCATGACAGTATGTCCCAAGGAAGCCATTTCAGGAGTCATGTAGCAGAGAAATGAAGAGCCATCCCATCTCCCTGGAATTTCTCGAATGCCTCATGTTCTTCTGTTACTTTACACATATGTGAGCTAAGCAGCCTCTGGTTCAGAGCTGGCTTGCAACTCCCCCTCAAGCTCTGACTAGAGGCAGAGCAAGCTGGAAAAGAGCCAAGTGACGAAATCTACTTTTGTCCCCATCTCCAGAACGGGATCTGCCACCAGGAGCAAGGTGTAGAGGGAAGAGACAAATAGCTGCAGAACCACAGATGGTCCACCGCAAACTCTCACCTGCTCAAAGCCGGGTTCATTGTGATAGGGGTTCTCAGTCATCAGAGACTGGATGGAGATGAGGACTGAAGAGATACTCTGTGCTGGGCTCCATGCAGGCCCGGTCCAAGTGCTGAGGCATCAAAACAGAAAAGCAGCAATTAACAACACAGGACTGGCTCAGTAAGCACCATCCCTCCAACTACCAAAGATCAGAAAGCTTGGGAAACCGCATCTATACCTTACAGAAATGCGACAGGAAAAGAAACAGCTGCTACAGATATAGAAAGCACTGGACACAGAGAAAGTTTTCAGGGTCAGAGTAATTTATTCTCTCAACCAAATGAGTATTTTAGCTTGAGCAAGACAAGATTCTGGTAAACCTCGCTCCACTGCTAATGCACACAGGGCATCACACATGAGTTCAAGAAAAGTAACATTTCCAAGCATTTTACAGGGAACTTTAAAGCTATGGCTATGATCTCACACAGCAGCCTGGAGCAACACAAGCTACCAGCACTACCATAAGTCAAAAACAACAACTTAAGAACTGAAATCTGATTTTTGAGACTCAAACAAGACCACCACTTGTGCAGTCTATAATGCAGACACTCAGCACAAGGACTGCCATCAAAAGCACTAATGGATGCTCTGCTATAAGAATAAGGTGTCCATTTCATACACCCAGGGTAGCAAAAACCTTTGCACAGAACAGCATAAGCAGAAAAAGCTGTTCTGCTGCTTGCCCTTAATATCCTAGTTCCAGATACAGACCTGTCTCCCTGTGAGCTGAACAAGGATGTGCTGACCCACATATGCTCTTCCTAAATCCTTTCATTTGCAGCTCCCTCTGCGCTTCCCATTTCTGCTAAGGCCGAGGCTCTTTGTTCACTCTTCAATAATTTAGTTTCCATGCCAGGGCTACAATTGCATGAGCAACAAGGCAGCTTGCGTGGGAGCTATTGGGCATTCAGACCCCCAAGATACGGACGTGCCCTACATATCCCAGCGCTTTGCAGGTGCTGGCATCCAGCTCACTGGATCAGGAAAACTCCTATGCTGAGGAAGGTGTTTCCCAGTACAATGCATCTCTCTACCACCCCTGGGCCAGTATCTATCAGCTGATGGGTATCAGCTACTTGGCCTGACTTCAGTGTAAGTGGCACATGCACAGCACTGTGGAAACCATCCCAGCAAAGGCAGTCTTATAACCATATCAGTGCTCAAGCTCATGCTGGTTGGTCAAATCCCTACAGCAATTCAAGCCAGCACTGCCCCTTTCTCACCTGGCTGCCACTACTACCTCTCTGCAGCAGAAGGAACCACGTACTAACAGCCCAGCTGCACCAGTCCAGAGTCTCAGCAAAAGCCTTTCTTCATTGGCAACGGAAACTGTCACAGCTGGGGTTGGGAATATCACACCATGGCCAGGGTTACTCTGGCAGAGCCATAAGAGCCATTCAATCAATCAGGACTTCCACATGTTTAAAAACCAAGCAGGTGAATAAGGAACATTTGCAGCAGTGGAGCCTGTTTGAACAGGCAGCATGGGAGCAGTGCTTGTAAATCATCACACCCACCGTTCAGCCCCACATACTATGTGTAGGTGGAAGCCCAGAGCAGTCAAATGGCTCTCAAGGAAGTTCTTAGCGGCTTTTAATTTTATTTATTTATTTTTAAACCCACATAGAGAGAGGAAATTAAAACCACAAAACCCTACATTCAAACAACATTAAGGATCAGGCTGCAAAGCGCAAAAGCAGAAGAAATGCAGTACTCAGGCTGAGGCTTTGCAAGGGGAAGCAGGAGAAAAGCGGCAGCGTCCACTGAACTTTGTGCTTCCTCTGCTCCCTTCTCAGGTGCTTTTAAAGACAAGTTAGTCTTATTTCAGTAGAGGAATTTGTGCTGCTTTACGACTCCAGTTCTGCACATGACTTCACAGAAGCACAAAGGTGCATCTAAGCATGTGTCTGGGGCAAGATCAGGGCACAATGCGCTGAGAAGGATGCATGAGGCAGGATACAGCCTGCAGCCACCTCCTGATTTCCCATCAAAACAGCCAAAGTCTCCTCTTACCCTAGGATACTCAGGCAGACTTTCCCATTGCGGTAGAAGTTGGGGTTAAACCTCACTGTGTTATTTCCCGTTGTCATCAGTTTGACCCTTGGTGGGTGGATGGGATAATCTGGAGGACAGCGAAACAGGAACAAGAAGAAACCCCCTTCATAAGGCGTGTCAAATGGGCCTGTGATCAATGCATGAATCTGGAAAACAAAAGCCCGTCTTGCGCACCACTTCAAAATTGTGCAGCACCGTCAAATCCTCAACAAAGCCAACCAAAGGCAAGAAATCTCCACCCAGGCAGCAGCACAGAGGCAGCGTCTTCCACAAGCACACGCCATGTGCAGGCCACACTTAACCCTCCCTCCTTCCCTCGTTAGCCAGAGCCACTGCTGCACACTTCTCTCCCCTCTGCCACATTCAATGTGCAAAGCAGGTTTCCAATGCAAGGTTTGGCCAGAGTCCACAACAGCTGCCTCCCATACATCTCTATAGAGTCCAAACCAGACTGAATCACAGTTCAGCTGGTAAGCTATGCTTGGAAAAAAAAAAAAAAAAAAAAAGATTGATTTCAAATATGAAAAAAAAAATCTAATTTTAGAAAGAAAAAAATTCAGAATTTCTGCCAAAACTAGAGCATTCCTCAATTTTATGGTCTCATGCTGATTTGGTCTTATTAAAACCAATCACTCAATTTCTTCTGCCAGGATCCAAAATTAAGACCCTATTCTCTCCATGCTAATTACCCTCAAAGATCCCAATTGTATACCAGGAAATCTACTCCCTTTGGGCTATTAAGGAAGCTTACTCCCCAAGTGATCCAAGCAGTCTCCTTTAATGATCTTCTTACTTCCCCAGGATTTCAGTTAAAAGCCCCCAAGGCTGGTGTTCTACAAACCTGTATTTCCATCGAAGGGCATTTTGGCACTTTCAGCTACCAACACTGAGGGAAGCCAGAGCTGCAGCTAAAAGTGCCCCAGGTGGGAGTTGGCTGTGCAGAGACACTCCCTTTGTGCCACCTCCGAAAACCCAGGGGCCCTAAGCCAGGCAGGCACTTACATGGCTGGAATTTGGGGGAATCTGGGGGATGCCACATTTGTCAGGGGGGTGGGAGAAATGTGCAGCAGAGGAAAAACCAAAGTAACCTCACACACATGCAACTCTCAGAAACCAGCACAGCCAGACCAGGTGACACTGGCTGGAGAAAGGGCAGCACCAGCCAAGAAACACATCGGCTCAAGAACACCATTTGAGCAAGCTCTGCCTTCCAGCTCACTGCATTATCTCTGACATAATCAGAAATTCCCAGTCCTGGAAAATCGTGACAGCCAGCAGGGGAAGAACCGGGGCAGGAGAGGCCGTAGCCATGCCTGTGTCCCTAGGGAGCAGGTCTGCTGGAGGCGATGTGGTGGGAAGTCTGTGTGGGTCAGACCTGCACGTGACCCTGGTACCTGTGAGAACCCAGTGGGCAGCTCCACAGCAGGCCAGGGCCTAGGTACTGGGACACATCTCTCACAACAATTAAACATCTCCAAGTCCCACAGGCAGATTATAGATACTCCAGCACTGCTTGTGGCTAATGGACATTTCTCATTTCCAGCCTCTGAGAAGACCCCCATGGCCAACGGCCTTCCATGGAGCTCTCTCTTCTCTGAGCTGCTCTACTGATTGTTCTCAAGCATCGATAGGATGAAATGAGCTGGATCAGCACCTCACTGGTTCACAGGGCCACTAAAGCAGAGCTAGCTTTATCTGTGGAAGCTCCTCAGATCCCTGTGATAGTATCTCTCCATAGAGCCAGTTTCCTTGACAGCCTCCTCCCATTTTAAATGCAGCCCATCTCAATGTCACCAAGAAAACTGAAGCCTCATTACACTCTTGCAAGAATCACCCTGACTTCTCTCAAAACATTAAGGGAATGCTCCATTTGGGCAAACCCTCAAAGCAGCCATCAACAGACAGAGAAGCGGAAAGTTGAACCAGCTCCAAATCTTCTCTTACCTTGGTCATGTCATGGGGATCAGGCACAACAAACATTCCCGGGGGCGGTTCCTTGTAAATGGACATGATATCCCTGAACAAAGGAAACAGGAATTAGTCAAGATCTCCCTTGGCGTTCATCAGCTCTCGAGGCTCAGGAACGTTCTAGATGACAAATCTGTGCACGGATGCAAAGGAACAGATTTTTAAGATGGAAATTTCCAACTCATAAAGAGCTAGACATTTTTCTTTTGCCTCTGACTGTTTTCTGGCTGAGCTCTTTCAACTTATCACCAAAAACAGTTGAGGCATTTCAAGAGCACAAGCACTATTCAATGAATCAATACATGAGGCATCAGACCAAGTGCATCTTGACTACCTGCTGCCTCGTATTTTCCCACAGATTGGCTTCAGTGCATAAAACTTCAACCATAAACTTCCCCTAAGGTAGTCATTTAGAAGTTCTCTTAGGTGAATTTTGTTGTTTAAAGAATGACTTTTCCTCCCCATGTTTTCCTTCTTCACACTCAGACTATTTAGAGAATCCCTTTCATATACCCAGTCATTTGTTTTCACCAAACATACCGTGACTCAACTGCCTTTGAGAACGACTGCTCTGACAAATTTGGGTTTAATCAGACAGCAGGTTCAAGAGTAGTTAGGATGCACATACACACACAACTTGATCACAATGGCCTTGTTCCTCTAGGAACTTGGACCAAATGATCTGAAAAACAGCAAATCACCTACAACTCCGTGCAGTTCACAGACAAACCGACTGGCACCCATAACCTTTCATAGCCCAAAACTTCCCTCCATAATCAGAGCTGCACGGAGCTCCAGGACAAGCTCCCACTCGACCTTCCCATTTCGGAAGCAACCAGAGCTCAGAGAGCTTTCAAGGTGAGGGCAAGTGTGAGAGCAAGAGGAGAGCCTCACCTTCCTGCCTACCTTTACGAGGTTAGTGCTTTTGGCATTTGGATTGGAAACTGCCCAAATATATGGTGCCATCTTTGGAAGACATTATACCAGCTCTAGAACAAGGATGAGCAAGAGCCTGGCAGGCAGTGATACTTGCTCCAAAGGAAGAGGAAGAACTTGTTGAAACAGTGCCAGAATTTCTAACAATACAAGACCATATCGCTCATTATATCAAAGGCTATCGACACACCAAGCTTAACCAGATGATCCTTTAAAGAGTCAGAGCAGCCAAACGGGTAGGCACTGGCAGGAAGGACGCTCGCTACAGGCAGGTTTAGGATAAACATCTTAACTCGACTGTTGATGGGGACTGAGAAGCCTGCTCCCCTCCCCATTTAACAGCACCTCTGAGGAGCACCCAGCGATCCCAAGGGCAGGCTGAGAGCCATGCACCCAAAAGCTCTGCTGCCAAACGCCCCAGCAGCAGCAGACGGAGAAAGAGACCCCAGATGGTGGTACAGGGGTCCACGGCTCCAGGGCAGGCGAGGTGTGAGACGCCATCCTCGCCCAAGCACCTGGACATGGAGAGCCCCGGGGCATGGTGGGGACCGGGGTCTGGCCCCAGGACACAGGGCAGGACCGGAGGCTGTCCCCAGGCCTGAACCCAGGTCTCCGGTGCCTCTGGTGAGGGGATGATGAGGCCCAGGGGACAGTTACCGCCTCGAGGGTACTGGGGACGAGCCAAGCATCTCTGCCGCGTTACAAGCCACGGCTCCGTGCCCGCCTTCCACCCGGGCAGCCCCCGCAGCAGACACCGGGGCAGGGCGGCGGGGGTTCCCCGGCCCGCAGCTGGCTAGGCCCGGGGGAGCCCCGTAACGCCGCCAGAGGCGAGGACCAGAGTCCCCCCCACCCCCCCAGGTCGCCACGGGAGCCGGCACCCAGCAGCACCGCTCGGCCACCGGGCCCGGCAGGCTCCGCCGCTCACGGGCAGGGCGGCTCTCTCACCGTTTGATCCGCAGGAGACAGGCCGGGCTGGGCCGTTCGCTGTCCCAATCGCCGCTGACCGTGGGGTCCCAGAAGGCGGAGTGCGTGAGAAGCGCGGCCCCGGCGGCCGCCGCCGCCGCCGCGATGGGGGCCCCGCCGCTCCCCGGGGCGACCCCGGCGCC
>VYZV01039013.1:55512-71130 GCA_013401275.1 Pandion haliaetus | reverse complement strand
GGGGGGGGGTGACACCCGCCAGGTCTCCCCGTCCGACGGGGCTGGGGAAGGGCGGGAGGGAGCGCAGCGGTTCCCGGTCAGATCCTCTGCGGGGTTTCTGCCGCGTGTTCCTTGCGCGGAGCTGGCAGCTGGGGAGGCGATTCGGTGATTTCTCGGAACGGGCTTGGAAAAGCCCCGGTGGGGGAAAGGGTATTACTTCACCGTTTTACGGTTTTTCAACCATGAGTAAATAGGAGCTGTATCTGTTCCGTGCGTGGGGTGAGGGAGGCGTCCAAACGGTAAAACAGTATTGAAGTGTGTAACAAAAGGCACCTGCCGTAGCTGTCCTCCCTACAGCCATCTACAGTAGTTCTCAAGATTTATGACTATCGCTTTTAATGCTTCAGGTGAGCTAGATTTATCAAACAGCTACAAGTATTACAAAATATCCCAGATTTCAGAAGTAACAGAGCAAAACAGCGTCTTGATTCATCCAGATGAATTGAGTGATTCATTGACCCTCACAGGCGTCCTCGGGCACCTGAAAGCTCCCAGAGCAGGCATCTAAGAAAAATAAAGAAACTAATTTAGCACTTATGTGTATCTCCTAACATGTTAAAATACGGGTTTGAAACTGGTGCAGTAAACAGAGGTAGGCCACATGAAGATACTTAAGAGCTTTTCTTTTCCACAGCTGTAACTGACTTTAAAACTGATCTGATTTTGTCACTTTCAAAACATTCCAGGGCACGCAACCAAGATCTCCTGCTTGGTTTTCACACATAAAATTTTAGCGTAAAAATTGCAGTTTATGCACAATAGCAATGTCACGTTACTTGTTACCTTTGAACTCCTAGCATTGCCTTTTTAAGAAACTACAGTGCTTGTATTATTCTAAACGATGCGTATGTTGGGAAGTTTATATTTAGGAGGTAGAATGTTTACTTGCTTAGTTTATAAATACAACTTCTTTGAAGGTTAGTTTGAGTTTTCTACATGTTATACTCACAGCATCGTTCTTTGATTTGTTCAGGAAAAGCTACTGAAGGGATCTGCTCTAAATTAAATGCTCAGGTACATCATTTGTCTGTAATTACCAGAATAACACAGGGGTCTCTATAACAGTGTGAATCATTATCAAAAAAGATACACAGGTGAATATATTCTGTAATGCCTGATTTAATTTTAAGTATTAAAACAACAGCTTCAGTTATATGTGGTTTTTACAGTTTCATCTTAAAAATGTTGTTGGGGGGGCTGGCAAAAGGAAGGGCTAACATCCATCTGCACGGCAGCCTGAGAGCTCAGACGCAGCGTTACCACCCGGGATACACAAGTACAAGGAGAATTCCTGAGAAACATCACAGACCTTTGGTGTTTCTCTTGGAATAGAAAGTGGCTGCTCCTAGAGACCAGAGGCCCCATAAAATTTCGGTAGCGCTGCCCCATACCAGTCTATATTTATTAAGTGCCCTTTGTGATCCATAACAGACCATGTGAAGTGAGGGCTTTATAAATCAGATTACAGAAATCTGTGGCCTGTTTTGAAAAAAGATAAAGTATTCTGGCTGTTATTTCTTTGGAGGCTTCGATCTCCATCAGTAACATTTGCATCACTGCAAAGAATTACCCCAGTACAGTTCCAGGCTGTAGCTTTATTAGGAATGTCTCATAGTACTCATGGCCTTTCTCCAGAGTGCTATGGCAACTCTCTTGTCCTCTGGGACAGCAGTTTTCCAGTTGGTTTTCTTCTCTGGATACGCAACCGCTAACTCAATGTACCAGAAATCAAGGAACTTAGACATTTATTAATATCCTGGTTCATACAGCCACAACACCTTTCCAAATGTGAAGAACTTGCACAAATTAGACAGAGTTCAGTTCAATAACGTTAATGAACAAAACCTAGTTTGCTTTCATTTCATGTAGCATTAGAGAGTGCTCTGCAAGCTTTTATTTCTGCTCACCTTAATCTAATCTATCAGTAAATATCAGAAAACTAGGCTATTGATGCAATTTGCTAAACCAAAAAGTTTTGAGTAAGAAGTCATGAGGCATGAAATAGAAAAGATATTTTTTAATAAACACCCATAGCTGTTAACAGTGAGAGATGCTGTGGGATAACTATTTACATTTCAGTCCTAAATAACACAGGTGCTAGGAGCAGAATTTGAGAACAAAATTTTAAAAGAAAGCTTTGCCAAGGAAGCTTAGATATGCAAGTTCTCATCATCCAGGTGAGCACTCCCTGGAGTATTTTCCAAAAGTATAATTGCTGCCTTAATGAAGAGAAAGGATTGTGCTTTTTACTAACTCTCATTGCTCAAGGTTTTGAGCTGTTGCTTGGTGGAGATCTTTATGAAAAAAAAGAGACTTCAGCAATGCCTTCCATCGACCAGAAAGTTATGGAAGCTACTTCAGTATGAGTGTCCTGTTTCTGTATTTTTTTTTCAGTGGTTTGAGATCTTGTATGCTCTGCATTTTAAATGAAGAACTTTTTGGCATTTCTGTAAAAAGCCTCCCTGTTCAAATTTTAATGTGGCTTGTGATACTGAAGTGCTTCTCTCCACTGCCACTGAAAAGGGGAAAAAAGTCAGTTTTATGTTTTGAAAAAATGCCTGTTTTGATGCACCAATGAATAGTAAGGCAAAATAACATTTCAAGAAGAAATACAGTAACTGCTGCAGAAGCAATAGCACCACTATGTTTCTTTAAACCATTCATCAGCTCATTCAGCATTCCTTCTTGAAAGAAGACAGATTTATTCAATCAGTGTTATTATGCCTGCTGTTTTAATTGTATTAAAACATATTTCATTTCATTTGAGACTGTTCCTTCACAATTCCTGCTTCATGAGCGTGTGACATATGGGGTTTGTTGGAATTCAACATAACCCTGTCAACTACGTTTTTTTCAGTGTGCATCATAAATGTTCATGAGATCAGTGCAACCAAGTAGCTATGGGGTCCGGACCCACCTGCTTTTCTTAAGACTGGGATTTTGTGTTTATAACAATGGTATTGGGCTGCAAGTCAGAGGTTCTTGTCCCTGAGCTTACTTGCCCCGCCATTTTTACTTACACAACATGAAGAGGTTTTCTTATTGCAAAGCCAAGAAACTTACCTCTGAGAGAAAAATACTGTTTTTCAAGCTTCATTCCAGTTATTCACTGTTGTCTTAGCCTTCTCTTCCTCTCTGTACCGAACAAGCGTTGTCAAAAGCAGGATGAGGATGCAGACAATGTTATACAAGAACAATGAAGCCTTCTCTTGCACAAGAGGGCAACATTTTGAAAAGGCAATTATTTAAGGTTTTTCTTAATGTTACTTACTACATGAACAGGAAAATTATATGTCACAGGCTTAGAAATTAAAAAAGGGGGAACCGATGTCATTAGCTCTTCTGAGACAAGGCCCTGTCTGTTCCAGCCAGTGGAAAGATTTAAAAAAGCAGGTATTTACAAAAAGCTTTTCAGGGTAATTACAGTGTCTCCTGGTCTTCTTGAAGGAGAATTTGAAAGCGGACTTGGAGATATATCAAATGCAGCAACACATTTATACTTCTCTTTCTCTCATCATAAAACAAGGAATCTATTTACTTGCTTCCGATTTTCTTTAGTACATTTAAAAGAAAAAGAGAATGCACTTATTGGCATCTCATTGTGCTATGTTAAGCCAATATTAGAATTGCTGCCTAGAACGAAGTCATGCAAGCTAAGGGAATGCTCTTACAGCCCCCATTACTTTGTGTACTATTTATTTAAATGATTATTTTGGTGTCAGCTATGGCATTCTTTGCACAAGCAAGAACTACACAAAGTGAGTAAGAGCTGTAGAATGAAATGCTGCATAAAGAAATGTTCAATTAACATCCAGGTGCCCTATGTTCCCCAGTGGGACATCGAGAAGTGTTCCTCGAGGCAACACTGAAGGAACCATTAAAAGAACTTGAACATGTGTGATGCACCTGCAAAGCATAGACTGGGAGTGCAATATCCTAGATTTCATCCTAGATGTACTGAGGTACTTTTTAGAATTACTGTTTTACTTCAAAATAGCCAGCTACAGTTCTATCAATTACCAAAACCATCAGTAAAATACAGGTATTTTTCACAAATCTTTTATTGCAAAGAATTTTAATGGCCTTTACAAAATGCAGAAACATGTAATGAAACCACTTAATTTCCTGTATATAAAATTTGTGAGGTTCATCAAGAAGATCGCTCAAGTCACTAATTGCCAATTGACAAGATTTAGGACTTTTTAGAAGATGCAGAGGAAAAAAACAAACACACCCCTAAAATTCCACGCAGTAGAGAATGAGCAGAAACAGCCTTCTTCTAGCTCATTAATTATTTTTTCTCACACTTAACCTCAACATTTTTGCAGGACCTGTGAAGAGTTATGCCATTTCTTCTAACAAAATCTCCCTAGAACTCTACAAGATGACCATAGTTTCTTTGGCTGAAAATGCATATGCAGGACCCTTAGGCCCTGTCAATTATATGTGGCTTGCAAAAATTTCTAGGGTTTCAAGCAAAACTCTCCTTTATCCTCTGTTTGCTGTCACTGAACTACTCTAGGGTCAAGATATTTCACCAATGTCCTTGACTCACTGTACCACTTCGATATACGCCAGCCAGAAAACGAGTCTATAAAACTACAGGGTTCATGCACTGGATTAACATAGTGTACCAACTCATTGATCCTCAAATTTGTCTTTCATCTGTGGAAGTATTCTACCGCTAGCAAAGATATTTGTTAACACCAACACCAATGATTTAAAGCAGGCTTTATATGCCCATGCTTTCCATTCTGGTCAGAAACTGAAAGGACATTTTAGCTCAAATAAATTGGTTCAATTTGTCCTTGACAAGAAAAACTGCTTAGGAAGTGAGAGGCTGCATTCTGCATTTGAAACAGCGTTTGGAAAAATAACTAAGGCGGCAAACTTATATCTTCACAGCGAAAAACACTTCCATTTATTTTATAAAAGAATTCTTCACCCTTTGGAAAACTCAATGACATGGCAAGAGTCACTAATTTGTCTTTCTTTCATTTGCATTATGTTTTGCTCAAAGCACTTGTGCACAGTTGTAACCTTATGAGGTAATTTTTGCTTAGAGAAAAGCTGTCATCTTGAATGAAGTGTTTTTTCAACATGGTTTAAGTGACTTACGAACACAGCCTAACTGTGTTGCCTTGAACACTATAGAAAGATAATACTTTCTATAGGCACTTTTCTATGCAGACATCTATTTTTTTCTTTGTAGAATGCACGTTTTCCAAAGTAAGCTCTGCTTCTTAGAGCCCTTAGGGCACAATCATGTTCTCTTTGCTGGCTATCCCTCCCATAGCACATGAACACAATGGCTAGTCCCTATATTTACAGTTCAGAGAAGCCCTTTAGTCTAAAAAATTAGTTTCTTTGCATGCTTTTCTGTGGTATGTTGGACAGTACTCTGGACAATGTTTTTTATTGTTTCAGCCGGAATGACGAAAAGGGATGTTCAATGTCTCTTCCCTTTTAGCTGGAATAAAAGTTCATTGCCTTAAACCAGGACTGTGACAGGGAAGAATCATTAAGATTTCTTGCTGCCTAACAGTAGCTCCTAGTACATGTACTGATAGACAATTACTATATAAAAATGTTTATTAAAAAAAAATATTTTGATACCTGGGGAAAATGAGCTCGTATTTGGTTAAAAGGCTACGTTTGTCTAACAACCTGCAGGCACTGAAAGACGAAACCCACCGTTCCTCAATGGTGTCTGCCCTCTCCCTTGCTCTGCTGCCTGTCTGACCTCTTAGCGAGCCAGTGCAGAAAACTAGCAGAAAGTTACTCAGTTTTTGTTGCTGCTGATTTAGTGAGCCACATCCCCAAGGTGAGGAGTCAGTGGAGGACTGGAGCCTCTGCCCGGGAAGGCAGGGTTGTGCTGCTGAGAAGGAAATTGAGGGGAGCGGGGCTGGACCACTCCATATGCTGGCACTGAGCCTTCACATCAGCTCAGCTGCCTTAAAAGTAATGTGTGTTTGGGGTTTTTTTTCCAAACAACAAGAAAAAAATAAGATCACCAAAATATAAATGCATTCATGTAACATTCTTGCCAGTTTTTAATTCAACATCCAGTGGCATGGTGTTTTATATGAGGTGTATTAAGAACAAGGTCAGGAATGCATCCCAGTCCTATAATGGTTATTTTCAACTCAGTAAAGCAAAATAGTAGCTGAAAAGATAAGTGCTCTGGTCATGGTAAAGAAACACATGTTTTATTTAACTTTCATGCAGTTAAGGTCTTGCATTCAAGGAAAGGACAGCAATGTGTCTGCTTTTAGCAGCAGATACTGCAGCATTTCTAAATTATAAAAGACTGAGATTAAGAGGCTTTTATGCATACTACTCAATAACAAAATTCATAGACTAGATGTTTTTAAACAAATACTTTTTTTAAAAGGCCTTATTTTTACTTAAATGTTTATACTTCATAAAACCTGTCGTCTTCAAACATGCATGTTGTAGGAGTTTTTGGACGCAAGCTCTCATAATTTATAATCTTACAGCAGCACTATAATGACTGCTTGAATAACATTTAAAACAACACCATATTCCATGCATTTTAAGATATTATTTAATATGATTTAACAGGAGCAAATGAAGAGTTAGAAACATGTGACCAGGCAGCCTTGGTACACTCTGATGTTTACCCAATAAGCCTGCTGAAGGTCATTTTCTTTGCCACACATTACCATTTTCAAAAATCTTAACAAATAAGAGTTGTCTTAGAATTCATTCAAATTTATGAGCCTTCATAGTCATATGAAGAGCCTCACTAAAACTGTATTTATTTCTGGTTCTCTGACTTCGAAGGTTACCCATGTACCTAAGTAAATTAAATAGCAACTGAGAATTTCAGTATAGGGATCACACATTGTTCATGAACCATCTGTGGTGAATTTTGATCTGTAGGAGGAAGTCATTCAATAAATTTTGAACAAATAGACCTGGAACCATTCTAAACTGAAACCAGCCAATTTCTGTTTTTTTTAAAAAAAAGGTTAATAAACATGCAATTTATTTGCTTTATGGTATTTATTTTAAAATTTTGATCACTAGCAATTCCCACTAAATTGCCTTGTACATTGTCTTACTAACTTTTTTGCAAAAGTAAAATATATTCTATAATGCTCATTTGATTGACTTGGGAAAACAACTCTTTTCCACTCACACACATGATTATATGTTGAATTTCTAAATTCAGTGTTACAGCCGTAATTGGTCCAAAAAGTGTTAATACAGAATAACGCTTTATAATAAATGTAAAAACGTAGTAATATGTCCTAAATATAGTGTCCCTTGCCTTTGACCGGTTAGATATGTTTTCATTTCCTTATCTTACTGGAACAAAGGCATCACTTTCAGAACAATGGAAAAAGACATAGGATGGAGAAAGCCTAGTCATATCATCTGTGCTAGGACTTTGCTTCATCGTTCTGCTCTTTAGCTGTTCCTGCCGCTCCTGTTTTGTATTTATCAAATCATGAGAAAAAGGACTGAGGTGGAACAAATGACAAACAGCACATGTATCTTCCTCTCATGCTCTAAGAAAGTTCAAAGGCCTTTGAATAATACCTTCCACCCTCCTGCCTCTTCTGTGTCTCTAATTGCCGAGTATTACTGAATAAAACCATGCTGACAGTTGTTCTGTAACACTTACAGAGTACAGCTAGCACTTTGGAGAGAGGTGTTGCTTTCAGGTGTACACAGGGAGCCCTGACTGCCGTAATCTGTGGGTGGTAGGCGTGCTGGGCTGACCCTGGCCGGCTGCCAGACCCCCAGCCAGCTGCTCCATCGCTCCCTTCCTCAAGGCAGGGAGGGAAAATAATATGGAAAAGCTCATGGGTCAGGATAAAGACAGGGCGATCACTCACCAGCTACTGTCATGGGCAAAACAGACTCAGCTTGGGGAAAATTAATTTAGCCTATTGCCAGTTAAAAACAGAGTAGGATGGTGAGAAACAAGGACAAAGCTAAAATCACCTTCCCTCCAACCCTCTCTTCTTCCCAGGCTCAACTTACCTCCTTTGTTCCTGACTCTTCTCCTTCCTCCCTGCCGAGCAGCGCAGGCGGGTGAGGAACGGGGGCTGCGGTCAGACCATAACAGCTCCTCTCTGCTGCTCCTTCCTCCTCATGCTCTTCCCCTGCTCCAGGGTGGGGTCCCTCCCACAGGAGACAGTCCTTCATGAACTTCTCCAATGTGGGTCCTTCCCACGGGATACAGTCCTTCACAAACTGCTCCAGCGTGGGTCCCTTCCACGGGCTGCAGTCCCTCAGGAACAGACTGCTCCAGCGTGGGTCCCTCTCCATGGGTTACAGCTCCTGCCAGGAGCCTACTCCTGCATGGGCTCTCCATGGGCTGCAGCTTCTGTCAGGGCATGCCCACCCACTCCGGCGTGGGGTCCTCCACGGGCTGCGGGTGGATATCTGCTCTAGCATGGTCCTCCCTGGGCTGCAGGGGGACAGCCTGCCTCACCATGGTCTTCCCCACAGGCTGCAGGGGAATCTCTGCTCCGGCGCCTGGAGCACCTCCTCCGCCTCCTTCTTCACTGACCTTGGGGTCTGCAGGGTTGTTTCTCTCACATTTTTTCTCACTCCCCACTCTCAAAGCTGCTGCACAGGGTTTTTTACCCTTTTTTAAACGTGTTGTCACAGAGGCACCACCAGCTTGGCTGGTGGGCCCAGCTTTGGGCACAGCAGGTCTGTTTTGGAACAAGCTGGAACCAGCTGTACCTCGCATGGGGGCAGCTCCTGGCGTCTTCTCACAGAGGCCACCCCTGCAGCCCCCCACCACTGCCAGCACCTTGCCATGTAAACTCAGTACAGAAGGTCTGTGCCATTATTTGGGACCTCTGTGCCAGCACAGGAGGAGACAAATTGGGAAGTCAGCTGTGTTAAGCTGCAAGCATTGTTGTTCTCTCCCTTGGTAAGAGTTTGCCTATTTCCTAAAACCATCAAAGAGAACAGTTTTCAAAGACCACCTATTGATTTCATCAACAAGCCTGAAACCCTTTCTCTCTTCTTTGAGGCTAACAGTTATATTTAAAACCTAGAGAGATTAATTAGATGTGTCACATACTTTTCTTAAGTTTGGTGCCAAAGGTCGTCTTCATCTTCCCCTCTTCCCCCACTTTTTTTCTCCTCAGCATTAATTTTGGAGAAGGTAGAAGGTTTTATAAACACAAAAATACTGTAAGCACCCTTATGGGCAGGTAACAGCTTCTCCTGAAGTAGTTCAACGAACTGACAAATTACTGCCATGCACAGCATCATTCATTTCTTCAGACAATCCTGTTCTACGTTTAGTTAGTGCCTCATCCCATGTTCATCAAACACTTTTGCTTCTTTATTGCAGATATGCTCGGTGGTAGCAGATGGCTGCTAGCTCCAGCGTGTGCGTGCAGTATTGAGCTTTGACGTATAGGCGGTGGATATGGACCAGTACAAGTTGGTTTGATCATGGATTGTTTTGTCCTGTCATGAAAGCAACAACAAATATATTGCCTTCAGTGAACAGGTCACCAGTTCCCACAAATTACATTTCATTTTGAAATTTGAATTTCTGCCAAAACTGTAAGGTCTGAAATGTCAGCATTTCCCATGGAACAGAAATTTAGTGTCAATTGGCTTTTATCCCAAGTGAAATATGTTTGTATAGTTGCCTGGGCACAAGGACATGACACTGTTCTGTCTGCTTCATGCTAGAATAATTTTCAAAGCTTAGGAAGCCAAGGAGGCAAGCACCCTGCTCTCCTTCCAGCATGGTAGATTCTATGTTGTGTAGGAATAGTGCTTCTGACTTTCCATATTAGAGCGGCTGCAGCATTAGTTTGTGATAAGCCTTTATAAAAATATCTCAATCTTAGGGTTGCAAGAAGGGATGTGACTTTTTTTCTATGCTAGAATATCTTTCATTTTGCCAGTGGGATTCACAGCTATTTGTTGACCAGCAGAGGCATTTTGAAATTCAGGTACACTGGGCTTAATGTTCCAAAATACTCCATGCTGGCTGTC
This sequence comes from Pandion haliaetus, assembly GCA_013401275.1. Taxonomy (NCBI): domain Eukaryota; kingdom Metazoa; phylum Chordata; class Aves; order Accipitriformes; family Pandionidae; genus Pandion; species Pandion haliaetus. The sequence continues at coordinate 61,083 of VYZV01039013.1, read as the reverse complement.
AACATCTTGTCCCCTCCCCACCATGCTTCTCCTCCCATTTAGTCCATCTGTCTCAGGCCTACCCTGTCCATACCATCTTCAGATGCAACACTGTCCCTCAATTCTGTTTCTCCGATAGTGGCTTTTCTTTTTAAACTGGTGAGGTTACTCCCCGCTGGTTGCTCTCTGGTCGCCTGAACATACAAGAGCTGCCAGGAGTGCTTGAGGAAAGAGCACTCTCTTCTAGTACCAAGTGCCACAGACTCATCTGCAGCTACCTGTTGCTGTGTTGCAGCACATAACAGGGGCCCTGGTCCACCAGCCGTGCAGACCACTGCCCTGTTTATCAATGGCACAGTTTCTGCTGGGCAGCGTGCCCAGGGTGCTAGGAGACAGGGGATCTCAGCATGGGAAAGGGATGGCATTTATTTAATGCGCTTACTCCCGAGATGAAATGAGGATGCCACCCAACTACACATCAATACCTGGGAAGCAGAAAGCATTCCCGTAACAGACATAGCCCTCATGGCCTTCAGAAGAAGCAGCTGAATGCAAAGCCCTGTTGTGTTTGTGTAGCTAACGGGTAGAGCATAGACTGGCAGCATATTCAGTACAAAGAGAATTTTTAATTAAATAACGATGGTAACCTCTAACAACCTTACTCTAAAAATGTGCAAACAGTTTTCCAGAGATTTATAATTGGACCTGTTTGGGCGAGTTTTCATCAAACTCTTCTAACATTTGCTCTTTGAATGATCTCCTTGCCAAATAAGTTGTTTGGTTTTTTTTCTTCTAGAGTAAAAAGGTGCTACACTTTCTAAAAATAAAATGCTGTAAAAATTGTCTGTCTCTTTACTGTGATGAAAATAAAATATTTTTTCCTTAGCTTCATTTTAGGAAGTATCCTATGCAGTTTTGCACTAATCTGCCAAAAATATTCAACATGAAGTAGCAAACTACATAGACAGTTTTTGACCAAGTAGCTGAACTTTGGAAGCATTCTCAGTGATTAAATGGAGTCTTGCAACTGAAACTCCGAAATAACTAGCAGCAGTGCTACCAAACAATATATAAAAAAATAGAACATTTTGCATATCAACACCATTCCTTAAGAAAGGAATTAATTCTTATTCTTTCTGAAGCTCGTAGTATCATACTTTCAAAGACAAACAGCACATAAATCAAAACACTACTTAATGCCTAGTGCAAGTAAGCACGTGCTTTTTAGTTTGTTCTTTTGAAGAGATTTCATTAGATCATTTGCTTTTACCAATTATGGTTTTACTGCATGTTTTAAAAATGTGTAGCATCAGAAAATTCTATATAGTTAGAAGAGACACCTAGCTTGAGTAAAATATTGTTGCTTCATTCCCATTTCAAACACATCATGTAAGCTATTGTTAATGTTTTGGATCATTTAAGTGGGTGCTGTGCAAACTTACTAGCACTGGAAAATTATTCTACCTTGATTTATGTCTTAAACACTGACTACAGACAATAAATATTTAGGCCATTTAATAGTGGCAGCTGGTCAAGTTAACCCTAAAATCAACTGAGCACACTGTCATATCACAAAGCTCATCTGACAAATCAAATCAGCTGCTAAGGAAGCCAGCATGGACTTGCAATGCAGCCACCCCAGTCTGGGGCTGAGCAAACGCCCTGCTCGCAGCAGCCGAACAGACCGAAGGCAGCACCGCACGGATGCGGTAGCAGCAATTTCAGCTCCACGCTTTGTTCCACAGGGCTGGGCTAAGCCGCTTGCACAGGCCTGGTACTGTGTTCCTGTTCTCACTCATGATCACAATATGGTTTTCCAGTATTGTGACAATTCCAAAAATACAGAATCCGCTTTGACAGACCATTTGTAGCTATGGAAATGGCGATGTCTCTGACAATTCACTAAGTATTTTTTAAGCAATTGTTGAGTGGGCATTCAGCTCTTTAAAGAAGTTCTAGCAAGTCACTGCAGTTAACATTAAAACAACTCTCAGGAAGAAAAAAATTCAGAAAAGCAAATCATTAAAACCTCTGCTAGGGCCAAGCACCCCTGATCTGGGCCACACAAAAGCTGCCATATTGATTCACCCAAGAGTCCATCTCATCCACCACTCCGTTCCCTGTGGTGCTGAGCAGTGAGTGTGTAGGAAGAGAGCAAGAACGAGAGCAGCAGATGCCGATCCTTCCTCCAGCATCTGGCCACACATAGCTTAGGAACTAAATCAGAAAAATTAAATACCAGAATTCTACTGATTTTGTATTCAGCAGTTTAAGGTAGATGTGAAGGTTTAAAATGTTTACAACAGTTTAAAGGAAAAAGTGACAGAGGAGGCACATTATTTTAGCTGCATTTGTATTCACATTTTGTAGTGCCTCTGCTCAAGCAGTGGAGGATCTGCGCAGCCTGCACAGACTGCCACCTCTCTAGTATGCCAAGTCCTCTTCAAATATTTGCTTTTTAATCAACAAATTATTTGAGCTGCTCTGTTTATTCTCTGTCTTTTTAAGAGCTCCTGTTCTGCATTTGAATGATGAAAGCCTACAGCTCTTTCAAATTTAGGGTTTTATTTCTGAGCCACCTCTTTCAGCACTTTTTGCATTTCCTATTATGATTCACAGAACTAATTATACTGCAAATCCATTTGCATTTTCCAGTTTGCAATTCACAGTGGTATAATAAAGAATTAAGCAATGTTATCAGGTAACTCCCCTTGAAAAGAACTGTACTGGCTCCTTGTTACAATTTAGTGTTGCTCTTGTGAAATCAGTAATGGCATCAGTCATCCTCAGGAAAAAATAGGAAAAGTATTGGTAATTTTGATTATTGATATTAGATGAAAAGTGAATATGTTAGGAAAAAAAGGAAAATGACCGCTCAATAGTTGTAAAAGTTGAATAAATGTAAGTCTAAAACTATGTCAAAAGATAATTTAATACCTCCTCCTCTCTTAAGGCTAGCTGGATGCCTGGCAGATGTTCCCTAATGCGTTATTGATCCAGCGAAGGTGATTCCAAACCAGGTCTGCTTCAGTGCTTTATTACTCTTACACTTGGATTTTTTTTCCTAATATTTAACATTAATCTCCTGAGTTCAAGTTAAAGCCATTATTTCTTGTCCTGCCTTTCTTCATACATTGGCCCATTAATCACCTTTTTCAGTAAATCACTACACAGGCAGAGACATCTACAAGGAAGACTGGGAAAGGGATATAAAAGAAATGCAGTTCCTCCACAGATCACGTTTTCTAAGCTTCCTTTTGCTCTTGCCGCCTTCAGGAAGAATTATTTTTCTGTCTGTCCTGCCATCACACTGGGCTGAGAGTTACATTCGATGCCTGATCAACACCAAGCAGAACAATGTAACTGCCTTCTGTGCCCTTTGTTGTGCTCTTCCATGTATTTAGTTATTTGTAACATCGTACTTGGGTTCCTATTTATTGTAATTCCATATTTTTTTCTGCAGTGCTCCTGACTAGACTATTAGTCTCCGTTTTGTATTTGTGCAATTGATGTCCTGGTTTTACAGATAGTACTTTATATTTTTGTGAAATTCCTTCTTGTTGATTCCTCCAACCTATTCAATATTTTTAAATTGATCCTGTCATTCAATGTGCTTGTAACTTCTTTCAACATGCTGCCATTAAAAAGCTTTTATAAGCACCATTTTTAGTCCATTATTCCAGTTATTGTGACTAATACTGATTAGCTCTTGGGGCAAAACCCCATCTCCTTGCATTTATTCCTCCTACTTTGATAACGCTTTATTAGGAATGATTGGTTACTTTTTCCCTAGATGATATATTCTTACGTGGGAGAGCATAAAAAGACACATTTGCTACAAAATAACACACCTACTATTTATTTCCTCTTCATCCATTAAACCAGCTGTCCTACCAAAGAATAAAATCAGATTATTTGACATATACTCCTGAAAAATCTGTGTGGCTGTTCATGGGTGATGTTGGGTGTTTATTTGTAAACACTTCCTGGATTAATATTGTTTTGTCATTTTGTTATTTTTCTACTGTCTCCCTGGATGTTGAGCCGTGCCTGATGGACTCAGAATATCCTCAGACCTCCTGCTCTCCTCTTATCTGTAAAGGGTAGTGGGGGAGGAAGGACAGGTAATGTTTTTTGCATTGGGACCTACACACACACACACACACACACACACTCAACAGTCATTCAGGAACCCTCTCATTTTCCATGGAATTCCCTGAGATAATTGTTGCTAATGTTTCAAGGAATGTATTTCTTTGAATATTTCTAAACAGAACTGAAAAATAGTCTAGAAACTACTTTCATTTGATAGTATACTGCATCCAAAGATACAGATGTAAAGATACATGATCTCTGAAAATACACATAATAAAAAATGCACAGGATCAACAGTAAGTTATTTTAGCACTGTTAGCTTTGTCTACAGAATGCCAATGTATACACAACAAATGCTTCCACTAGCTTTTATTTCTTTAAAAATAAACATGCCATTTTATCTCTGGCTTAACCCATGAAAATACCGCAGAGGTCATAAGACAACAAACTTTAGACTGAAGAAGATTTTGTTTCATGTGTTTTCCTATGACTACATTCATCTGTGCTTGCTCGTAAAGATCTGCCCTTAAGGAGATTAGTCTTCATGTTCGGTCTCCTGCTATAGTCATTAGCAAATATTAGCCATGAAAGCTAGTTTGAGAGCAAGGCAACATAAAAAGGTTTAGTTTTACTTCCCCCTGTGCCTTCGTGTTTTTCAAACAGACTATTTCCAATGAGCGTACAATTAAGACTGAACAAGAGACCCTTTTGTAAGGTAAGCGTCTATCTGTCCAAACATATGCCACCAAAACTGAAACTACAAGTGGGGCAGCCCTGGTCCCCTCTCTCAGGTATCACGGGGGGGAAATCTATACCAGACCTTCCCCTAAAATAAAAAATAACAAAACCACACCACTTGAAAATTCTGCACGGTTTTGTACCAGGCGTCTTTCCTGTTTCCCAGGCAACTTCAGCGAGAGAGAAAACATCCGATGTACTTATATTTATTGAGTCGAATAAAACTCGGGATCAAATCTTTATAATAAAGTGGAATGAAAAGAACCTGAAATTGCAATTTGCCATAATTAAAATCTAATGGCAACTTTGTGTCAGATAATTGACACAGATTTATTCAGAAACAGAAAGGGGCGGGGGTGTCACTGCTCCTCTGGAGGAACCGCTCCTGTATGAATTGTGTATGTCCAGCAAGGGGCAGATACCTATCAACAAAGTTACTAATCAAGGTGCAGGGCTGCCTCGGCACTGCCGAAAGCCGGTCAAACGCCGACGGGAGGCGGCATCGCCAGCCGGCACTGCACCGGCCGCGCCGGGGGCCCCGGGAGCGGCCCCAGCCCCAGTGCCCGGAGGCGCTTATCGCCAGCCCGGCCGGACTTTGAGGGCAGGCGGTCCCTCCTTTCCTTTTCGGCTCGGCCCGCGGAGATCCGGCCTCTCCTGCGCTCCTCAGCGGGCCCCCGCAGGGCGGCCCGGGCGCCCCCCGCTGTCTGCCGCCCGCTGCCGCAGGAGGCCCGGCCCGGCCCGGCCCGGCGGAGGCGGAGC
>VYZV01039013.1:44204-55426 GCA_013401275.1 Pandion haliaetus | reverse complement strand
TGCCGGGACCGCTGCCCCTGCCCCGGCCGGGAGGGGCAGGTGGAAGGCTGTAGTTGTACGGGCGGGTCGTGCGCGGGGACCTCCGGTTCGCCGTCCTTCGGGCACCCCGGGGGCCTCTGCCCCCCCCGGGGGCCCGCCTCGGCACGGGGAACCGGGGGCTTGGGGCTGCCCGCGGCTTCGGTTAGCCTGTTCCGGTGCTGGGAGCTGGAAGCTCCTGTGAGGGGAAGGGGAAGTGGGAGCGGGGTTGGGGGGTGCTGCCGCCCGTCTGCGGCCATTTTTCTTGCCTCACCCCTGGAAGAAAAAAAAAACAACAACAAGTGCTGGGCCCGGTCCGCGCTGCAGGCTGATCCCTGCCAGCCAGAGCTGAGGAGCCTTTCCCTGCCCGGGGGCCTTCCTGCGGGTCTCCAGCCACCAGTTTTTATAAAAAAAAAAAATAAAAAGCTCGTAGAAACAGTATTGTCTTTGAGGTTTCTGTCCGTGCCCAAGTGTTTGAAATTCGTGGCTGTGAAGAGGCAGATGGCACAATGGTACGTGTCGCGTTTCCTTTGGAAGCCAAGCTAAATGCTGATGAGTAGGAATGAACAGAAAATAGGAGGCATCAAAACTTGCAAGATTTTTCTGCACTTGAGAAAGGTACTTGCGTAAGCTAATGACTATGGAAACCAGTCTTTTTGGTACTAGGGTTGCAAAACCTTGTGTTACCATTTGGCAGCAAGATGTAACCCACGGGTTAGTAAGTCCGTGACTCCAGTAAAAACCCAGATTAAGACCCAGAGGAAAAGATTTGCCATTTAACTTCTTGTCTTGGAGAATATTCCCATGACAAGCATGGACAGTGGTGGAATTTAATCTTTACGGAAAGTGTAAATTGAACCTGTTTCCAAGCTCACTGAGGCCCGAGCTTTTTGGAGCCGCTCAAATGTGACTAGCAAAAGCACACTAAATAACGTATGTATGGTGCTGGGGAAAAAAGGGAAATTTTAGAATTATACTAACAGACAACACAATGCAAATAACCAGACATAGGGCTTGATCGTTACGTGTTACTTAGAGTGAAACTGCATCATTTGTTTACTTTTCTATCAAATAACAATAATTATTTTTTATTACAGATGATCTTCAATGCTGATGAGGCCCACAACATAGTTAAGGAGGTAGGTTTTAGCTAACAGCTGTATTTCAAAGAAATTCTTTACCTTACCCTACACTCTACTGAAAGCAGTTACTTTCGTTGACCATCCCAGATAAATTCAATCTTATATGAAAGTATTATTTATATCAAATAAAGACAGAGTTTCATTTGGAGCTGCTTTAAGCTTCATCTAATTGCTGTCTTCAACTACCTAAAGAGGAGAAGGTAGATGAGAGAAGAGAGAGACAGAATTTGCATTACAGTGGAAAGAGGAGGGGCAGCAGTCACAAGGCGCAAGGGAAATTCACTCCAATTTTATTTCCCCCCCCTCCTTTATCCAGCTAGAGAGTGGTTAATCACTAGAGGGGTTGCAGGGAGAGCTTGTGGAGTCTCCATCCTTAGAGATTTTTAAAACTTGACTGGGCAAGGCCTTAAGCAACTTGATCAAACTTGGAAGTTAGCCTTGGTTTGAGCAGGAGGTTGTACTACATAAACTTGTTATTCTAGCAATGCTTTTGAAAAACAAATTTTTACACAAGAGCAGGCTGATGATCTAAATTAAATACCTAGTAACTGGAAAGTGATTAATGAAGAGGCTGTGGCACACAGATGCTGTCAGGTTTTGCAGGGAAATACCATTTTGAGAAAGGAATTCCTACAGGGGCTGTGCCGGTCCTTTCCCACCTGCCCTGTCAGGAAGGGAAAGGGCTGCACTTTTAGAACTGCTCCAGTACACAACAGCAAGCTCTTGGGTGTAAGATAAATAACAATTCAACCTTTTATGTAACTGTCCCTGTCTTGAAAGGTCAAATACAGTATGACAGAGTCTGAAGACACTGGGAGTAAAGCCAAGCATTTCTGCTTCTGATTGAAAGCTTAACCAAGGCCGAGGAGCTCTAGCACTGGGAACATTTCTGGAAGGACCAAAATCCCCAAGGGATCTTGTTGTCCCTCTTTTCTCTTCTATTCTGTTTTGTAAATGTTTGTTTCCATTGAGTCCTTTGTCCAGCTTCACACACTGTGATCGGAACTAATCGGGCTTTTTAAGATCTGGGGCACAAGTCTCTTGCACAGCCTGTTAGTGGGTGGTTAGTGCGTGTGATTCATCTTACTGAATCAGAGGAGAACAGCTTTATTTTACTTACCTTTTCCAGGTATGCATTTCTTAACTGAATTTCTCAATTTTAAGAAGTATCCATCAGCGCATGAGAATGCAGTTTTAGAGTTACAGTTAGAAGACTTTCTGTTCAGTCATTTTTAAGTTTAAGCAAGGGTTGGCCAATCTGTAGCTATTGGAGAAAATGCAATTTTCAAGCAGTTCAGATACTTCTTGTGCTGCAAGATACGACCCCTGAGTATCTCTCTCTCTCATATCTTCCTCATCTTTTAAGTTAGGGTATGCTTTTCACTGTTGTCGCTCTAGCTCTAAAGATTTTGGTATATCGCTCACAGGCTCTGAAAGGTTGGCCAGCCTAAGCTGACATTGATTTGAGTAGTACCATTTCCATTACAGTAGCTTTGGAAAGCCAAGCTGGAGTAGGCAGTCATTAGTAACAGTGGGATGTGTTAGTATCTTCACTGGTAAATAGAGCCATTCACTTAAAACTTGGTACTTAAAGCATATGGTTAAGGTCTTTCCTACAAGAAATGTTTAGTTGGAGCCTCATTTTTCTCCATGTAATAATGTGTAAATATGTACTAAAAATAAGTTTCTGAGATGGATCATTTTTCTTCCCATTCAGCAACTGATACCTGATGAGCTCAAGTGATTTAAAGTAATCCAATTGCCAGATAAAATTCCTCAGATTATGCGAGACATTTTAAACCTCTACATTTTTAAGTATGTTTACTGTAACTATTTTTTTTCCCCTCTATTTTAGTGCATAGAAAGTGTTTTAGGCAAGGCAGATTATAATCACAACAAAGTCAACCAATGGACTGCTGCTATAGTAGAACAGTCGCTGACACATCTGGTAAAACTCGGAAAAACATACAAGTACATCGGTAAGTACAAGCAGTCATACTTTTACCACATACAGTCACAATAAATAATTGCTGAAAGGTTCATTTGAATGCAGTGCTATATTCAGTAGAAAGTTTTAAACAGTAAACAAAGCAGAGCAGATACCTGAACTCTTCCGTTATGTAGATTTTTAGAAATACCTGTGGTGAAACCATGGCAGTTTCACCTGGGCTAAGCATGTTAGCAACACTTAGCACAGAAGATGACATGTTACACAGTCTTTCCTGACTGTTAAGCAACCCCAAAACAGTAATATCAACTTTTTGGTATCCATTCAGGAAATAATTGCTTATCTTAAATAAAATTTTCAGTAGGATTAGGCTTCCTATAAATACAGACATTTGAAAGACTTCAGTCCTGTATGCTAAGTCATGTCCCATTACATTTATGTGCATATCTGTGAATGGAAGTAAGTAGCAGTTTAACCCACTTCGGTCCTTTTGTGGAGCGTTGATGTAATAGCAAGTGTTTGCACTCTGTTCTGTTTTGAAAGTCTTGGATTCAGATTGTCCCTGCTTTTGTGGCCAGTGCAGGTCAGTCTAGAGTGCGGTTTCAGAGAGCAGTCAACCAGTACTTTTGGGAAACAACTCTCATCAAGTGCGACTTCTGCTGTGCCTGTGAGGACAGCACCTGTAATCCCGTTCTGAGGTGCACGTGACACAAGCTGTATCTAAGTAGTTTAAAAGATAAAAACCATAATCCTATTAGCAAGCATTTTGTTAAAGCCATTGTCTTTATGCCAGTAAAAATAATCATGAAATGAATACCAAGTTCTTGAGGAAAATACTGGGGCGAGGGGGTTTTCAAAAAAGGTTTTGACTTAGCTGAATGCCATCTGCTAGCCATTTGAAAACATTACGCAGGCTTGAGTTCAGAAGTACTGAATGATTCACCTCTTCTGCTTTAATAATTAATACCTTGGTTTTATGCCTGTATCTTGCAGTAACCTGTGCGGTGATGCAGAAGAGTGGAGCTGGTCTTCACACAGCAAGCTCATGCTTCTGGGATACCACAACTGATGGTAACTTTCCTCACTCAGATTAAAAATTTGTGGTAAAAGAGATGTTACTGCTCAGTTGTAATAGTTAGGTTGAACATTTTCGAGGGTGAATGTAGAAGCAGTAGCTTCCAGGAATAGATGCTTGTTTACAATCCCAGCAGAAATATTTTGTTAGCAGTCAGTGCCTGCATTAAGAGCGATCACTTTGTAAATTATGAGAAGCAGGAGGAGAAATGCCTTCATTCTGAAACAAGAGTCGAAACATTCAATCCTTATCAGTAGCCATAGATTAGTTGAAGAGGTAGTAAAACATTGCTCGCAGTAAACGCAAGTGGGTACTCCTAAACATACCTGCCTGTCTGCTGTAAGGGGACAGCGCTACTTGGGAGGAGAACAGAACTTGGTAAAAACAGAAATAGTTTGACTAACAGTATGTGTTTCAGTTGCTCAACTATCAGCCAGGCCTTGGATACGTTTTATTGCTTCTAAATTAGTTCTAAATGCATTTTTTCCCAGGTTCAAAGTATCATGGGGAGACAAGATTAAAATAATCTTATGTCTGTCACACTCAGAAAGGTCTTTTTAGAAGAGGGTACCAAGATCTAACTTTAAAATAGAGATGGCATTAGAAAGTCAACCAAGGTTAAAAAAAAATAAAATCATAAAATGAAGGTAAGTAAACACGTGCAGTTTAATCTTCATGTTTCCTTGGCTTGTAAGGCATTGATACAATGGAAGAGGAAAAATTACAGTTGGTAAATACACTAGAACGTATTCGATCCAGTCTTTTTTCTGATTTCTTGTCTAATTATCTTGCCAGTTACAGTATGAGATTTTCAAGGATTTTTGCAAGTCCAGCTTTTAAAGAGAGATACTGAAATTGTGTTTTCCTGGAAACTGTCTTAAGCATACAAAGCTCATGTTAGGCAGTAAACAATTTACAAGTTAATGAAAATGTTTTGAGGAATGTAGTCCATTTATAGCCAAGATGACATAATAGTATTTACCTTAAATCATAGCTGAATTATTCATACTAATTAGACATAATTTACACTGCGATAAAGTGAATGTAGTAAAGATACTGGCATTCTATTTGTATTTTGTAATAATCTCTTCTAGGAACCTGCACAGTGAGATGGGAAAACCGAACAATGAACTGCATTGTCAATGTGTTTGCTGTTGCTATCATCCTGTAGCTGACTGGAAGATAAATATAAGCAACACCGAAGCCTTTAAGGAAAAAAAAAAAAAAATCATCCAAACACATGGCTAAATATTTCAAAACATCATTTGTTTTTGTATGAGGAACATACAGAAGCTCTCTACAGGGAGCATACAGTGTAAGCCAGTTCTCATAGATTAATTATCTGAAAGCTAGCAAAAAGTTTAAAATATATGTATGTATCTATCTAAAGAAAAAGTTTTAGTAATTTAAATATTCAGAAGTATGTTAATGAGAAGATGCCACAAAGATCAATACCATTTATATCAAAGCTAATATCAAAGATACTTTATTCAAGAGGAACAAACCACATCAAAGGAAGGGCAAAGGGCAAGCAAGACTTCTCAGGATTATGGTGCATTTGGGAACAAATTATGAACACAATTCAGAGTGGATATACTGTAAACAATACTGGTGCTTCATGTTTGACTAAACAAAGCTAGCTGTCACATTGAATGCTGGTGTTTGTGAAATTGCATGAGCATCACATTTCAGTCAAGCATGAACATTTACATTGAAATTAAATCCAGTTAAGCTTTTCCCCTGGAGGCAGAGGATGACTTCACTGGGACAAAGGTGAAATCTACCTAGTCCTAGCAGAATTCTAATTTATCTTCAGAATGAAGAACATAATATTTGTTACCAATTCAGGGAAACATGCTGGGGATCAGACATCAGCCCTTAATTCATAGTTTATAAATCTGAAAACATTCTGAAGGTACGTAAATTTGATTTTATTCCACGACTGCGGAATTTGTGACAAGCACTTTATTGATTCCTCATGCAGTAGCCAGGAGCTAGAGCAACAAGACTGGACCCACATTACTCCAAGTAGGATTAAAGTGTTCAGAGAGAAGACACACAGATTTCTAGAGGCTCTTGTTAGCTTTGGAAGCATTTATCTTAAAGCAACATATCTGTTCTTTATAGGAGTGCTTCCTACGTTCTCTTAAGTCTAGAATTGGATCTTAGTCCTGTGAAATAATACAGTTAAGTTTTATGCATTAAGAATTCCCCTCTTGTAAAGATTTATGCAAGTTCTTAACTTTGCTCATCTGATGAGTCTTAACTTGAAATATTCCACGTGGAAGAAAAGCATTTGCACACACGCAATTATTTGCTGGATTGGGGCCTATGTTTTTGTTGATTAATGCACAAATTATAAAGAGATGTATCAATACCAAAAATGCCTGAATGATTGCTGCCACTAAGTGGCAGCTACATTAAGTTGTTTTCTCAGATGCTGCTTAAGGACAGAATTTTTTCTTTATTACTCCGTGTCTTTGGAAGAGACTGGTAACTACTTAACAGCTAACGTAAGGCTGTTCTGGATTTTAACAAATGAATATTAAAGCACTACTACGCAGTTTTGTTTGGGGTCTTTTTTTTCAGATAACTGACTATTAGGGCATGTAGCAAGTGTCCTGTAAAAAGAACAAGCTAAAAACCATTTCATTCCTTAAATTGTGTATACACATCGCTAGTATGAGACTACAGAAGGAACATGTGTACGTGTAATTCACAATACCATTCAAAATCTCTTGCTTTGCAGACAAATAGAGTTCCGCTTTTACCTAAGTGCAAGTAAAATTAATACTGTAATATTGCATTTGCCTAACAGGCGAGTGTAGCGTGAAGATGTATGTGTATGTTGTACTGACCTTCAAATGTATAATAATTTAACATTATTTGGGTTAGGACAGCAATTTCTGAACTAGGTGCCAGCATCCAAGAGCTGAGTTGTGGAACTGACAAAAATACAGTAGTTTCACTGATACTTGGGATTGTGCAAAGTGGAAAAATAAGTGGGGTAGCAACTGGAAAAAGGGTTGGTACAATTGATACAGTTTAAGAAGTGGGTGAGTAAAAGTAGTGGTGGCTGTTATCCCCCTTTAATGGGCATTTGGGTGCCATGGTCAGAAGAAATATTCCAAATAGCCACTTGTAATCTCATTTGGTATTTTTGCTTTACTTGAAGACAAGATGCACTGAGTAAAACTATCAGTTTAATGAGGCTTGGTGAAGGTTCTGCTGCAGAAGAAACCTAGAAAATACTGCTTAATTATAAGACTGCTTCATTTTTCTTTCTACCAAAAAAAAAAAAATAAAAGTTTTGCCTTAGTTGTATTTTTGCCTCGTGTTCTTGATCAATATAAATAGGAACCAAGAAAAATACTCCTCTTACTTCACTTTATTTGTATTCAGTAGTGAGAACTTGGGAAATTTATTGAAGTTGTGTGTGTGTTTTAGGGACAAGACCTTGTCAAAGGCTAGTTCCCAGACTTGGCCTAATTTCTTACACCTCTTGTCTACTCAGACCTCTTTCTCTTACTGCTTGTCTTGATGATGCAAGTTAAAAGTTTTGTTAGTCCAGAAAGATTATTATGAAACTCTGGCAAAAGTATTTTCATTCCACTCGTATCATAGTGGGTTTAACTTCTTTCCCATCTTTTCCCCATCCTCTGTGGGTACAAACAGCTACTTGTGTTTAATGTAACTCTCAAAACAAATGCTGAACACCATTAGTTGCTTTTCCAAGTATTTTGTTTTCAAAGATAAAACTATGAATTGCAGAATATGAAAACCCACAACAACATTTCAATAGTATTTTCTAGCAATACAATGTTTTCTTAGTTGTTGCAATCGGGAGGATGAGTTATTGTTAACAATGGGGGTCTTATTAATGGGACAGAAGAGTTTGCATTAAGGTACAGCCCGTATATATGGAGCTGTATGTTCCTACATGATTTATTGATTTTTCCCATGCAGATTTTGTTAATCTAAACAGAAAAGTATGAAAGGGAAAGTAAGGGAGCAGATTCATGACTTTCCTTTTCATTGCCTGCCAGATGTCTGTTGGTAACTTGTTGCCTTTCTGAGGACTGTCTTGCCATTATACTCAACTTGATCCGTGAAACAAGTACAAATCCTGGTATGTTCAATTCACATTCATGCAATCTAAAGCACCTCACAGAAGCCACTGAAATCCCAGCTTGTAGCAAGTGTATTTAGAGTTGGACACGAATGTCAGAACACTGATATTTTACATACACCATAAAAGAGAGAACATTAACTACTGGTAGCCTATATGCATTAGTACAGTAGCTGCCTTCTGGAGAAAACGGGTTTGTTCAGGCAGCAGCAGATCCTGTAACAAAAATTCTTACCTGATCATTGAGATGCACTGCACTGCCTCCTGTACAGTCTGACCAGGTCGTTTTGTTCCCATTTAATTCGGAGAGGCATTTTTTAGCGCAGTCACGGTGTCACACAAGCACGGAGCCAGACCGAACTCCCCATCAATATCCTGAGGCCAGGAAGTTCTGCCTGTGTGTCTGCAGGACACTCCCAGCTCAAAGCCAGCACCAGTTTGTCTCTTGGGGACCGGCTCGGCTCGGATGTGGTATTCTGTAAATGCAGCAATAAACCCAGTTGCAAAGTGGCTCCAAAGCTATGCAGTCACATTTACATCGTGTTGCATATGAGCTGCTCTAGCCTGTTGGGTCTATGCCAGGTAAGGGGTCTGTGGACATTGGCCTGTAAGTGGAATGGTTTCTCTCTTCCCCCCCAAAATGTAAAGAAGGCTGCAGCCAAACACCATGTGCCCACCGAGGGAGGTTTCTCCACTCTGATGAGTCTAAATCACTAGCAAGTACCTGGAGGTTTTAGGTCCTATGTTCCAGCAAACATCTGTTCTTAAACACAGGAAACATGCTGTGACAGAAGCTTTATTACGTAAAAGTTCTCTAAAATGGAACGGAGTAGTGCTAGAGTGACCCCTGTAACTCCCATCCCACTGACTGACCTAAAATTACTTGAAAAGGAGAATCAGGGTTATAAAAACACGTCACTGGTCATTACGGTTTGTGTCAGGCACTTACGCTTACTCTCTCATGCAAAGAAGCTACTGGGGCCACATAGCACAAGTGCATGAAGGAAAAGAGACAGAAAGGCAAGTTTTGTAGTGACACTACCATTTTAAATAGATGCTTTTACAGTATCTGTAAGTTAATTACAGAGTTTGTAATCTATACTTATGTCGCTTCACAGTATAGAGACCATGCGGAGTTCAGAATGAAAGCCATTAAAATCCCCCATCCATAGGGGAAGGTGGTGAGACGGACTAACTGGCTCAGGTGCAGGAAACTCAGACTACTTTCTAGTCAGCAGGTTCTCCTCCTCATAGGCCTACACTGGATATAATCAGAATAATTTCTGAACAGCACCTCCTAAATCAGAAACATCATATCTGCAAAACCCTCCATCATAGCTGTAAACACCTTAGGAAGAAGTTAAACATTCTCTGCTATCTGTTCTTGTAGAGTTTACTGAAGTTTTTGAGGCAGCCTTTATTCAGTGCTTGTTCATGACCATCCGGGTAAAATTAGAGGTTGGGGGAGAAGGGGATGAATGAAGTGCATGTCTGACAAAAACAAGGGTGATCTTTATACATACACCCTGTCACACAGACATATATTATACATACATTTATAGATATGTTCATCCCCTCTATTTATCCACTTCCCTCACAATTTTGAGTCATACATAGATAATTTTGTTCATTTAGAATTTCATCTCTTGTTGCTTATTTCCACTTCAGCAACGTCTAGGTATCAAAACAAGGGCTCCAAGAGCATTCATGCAAACAAATATCCTGGCCAGAGATAATACAATTTAGCATTTAGATGTTAGCCAGCAGAAGTGAGAGGGCTAGGTAACAGCAAGGATATGACTGCCTTTACTGCTACTCACAGCACTCTGCTTGAGGCAGTCACGACTTTATCCAATCTCAGGCAATAACTTCGAGGGTTTGTTCTGTGTGGTCTTCTACAGTGGCTGTTGGAACTGGTCTGACCAAATCGCACAAGAATCTACTGCAGGGTTTCAAGTGACGTCATTTGTTAGTTTGAAACGTCTTCCAAAATACGTAAGGACCTCACCGATCGATGCTCTAATAGCTATATAGTGTTCATGTGTGAGTTTAACATTTTAGGAAATTAATCTTAGACGAACTGTAACCACACTTGTAGCTAGATGGTCTGCTAATGTTGTGAACAAAATTGTAGTTGCCTATTTCATGGCACTCATTATCGGTCCCCTGAACAACAATTGAAATGATTGTTTGTAAGGAACAACTTTGCAAAGGCTAGCTTTGGAAGGGAAGAAACTGAGCAGGTTTAATTTCAGGTTTAGATCTAGATCAACTGAGGCTTCGGGGTCAGTGCTGAAATCTTTCGAGCTCATCTCTTTGTACCATTGCTTTGGCATCTTAAGCAAACCCATGCAATTGCATGGTTTTTTGTTTTGGGTTTTTTTTTGTTTGCTTGTTTTAGGTTTTGGGGGCTGGGGGCGTTTGTTTTGTTTTGGGGTTTTGGGCGGTTGGTTGGTTGTTTCTTTTGTGCAAAATTTTGGCTGCATTTGAGTAGCAGCTGGTAAATACATGCTTTCCAGTTTGTGTTTCGTGAATTGCTCCACAGGAAGCAAACACAAACCTCTCTGAGGCTGCAGTCCTGCTGCCGCTGGGGGGGGATACAGCAACCGCCTTTCCCTTCACTCACCTGGGCACTGCAGTCTTGGCAAGGCGGGCTTTAGCCGAGCCTGGAGGTGCCCGCCCTGGGCCTTGGGCGCTTACTCGAAGCTGCCGCCCCACGCCGATTTCCCAGTTACAAGCAGTAAATCCTGAGCTGGCTGCCCGCGCCTCCGCATTTCGGGGCGGGCAGACGCAAGCCATCTCAGCCGCTGGTATTCAGGATTTTGCGAGTCCTTGGGTGCCGTCCTCCCGCAAGGGAACCAGGGAGGCGCGGGCCCCTCACGCCTCCGGGGGCCGGGTCCCGACCGCGGCCGG
>VYZV01039013.1:23398-44026 GCA_013401275.1 Pandion haliaetus | reverse complement strand
CCACCAGCCGCGGGGCGGGGAGGGTCGGCCTGGCCCGGCGCTGCCCGGCGGTGTCTCAGGCGGGAGCGCGGGCAGGGCCCGGGACCGAGCGGCCGAAATTGCCCTGGCTCCCCCGGTCGGCCGGTGTCGGCCCGGGCGCCCCCGCCGCGGAGGAAGGAGAGCGCGGCCTGGCCGGGCCGGGCCGCGGGTGGGAAAGAGCCCGTCGTGAGGGGCAGACACCGCTCCCGGGAGAAGCGCTGCCCGCTCGCCTGCCTTTCACAGGTCCCGTTACAAAAGCCCGGTGCTTCCCTGCCTGGGGGGCTGGTTGGCAGCTGCCGCCCAGAGGGCCGGCCTGAGGGAGACCCCCGGGCCCGGGCTCCGCGCCGCTCCGGGCAGCGGGGAACCGTGAGAAGGAGAGGTGGCGGGAGAGCAGGCGAACAGGGTCACGGGCAGGGGAACCAGCCAAGGTGGAAATACCCCAAGTGCAGGCTTGAAAGTAGTAGTAATAACACGTAACAGTAACTTCCTTACAAAACAGCACGGGGCAGTTACGGTTGTGCCATTCCTGAAATGTATGTTTTCTGTGAAACTCTGGTAGCCTCCAGGAAACATGAGCCTGCAAACTGCCTGTCGCTGCTGGCCGGCAGATAGCCCACAGACCCTCTTCTTACTTCCCTATGGGGAACTCGGGAGTTAGGGCAGCGGCTGCGAGCTGTGTGCCTGACAGTCACCTGCCCATCTTCAGGCTTGGCTATTTTTGTATTGGCTGTTGGGCCTCATAAACTAAGCTTTTTGTACACATGCTTAACTATATATATGACATAGTTTTCATTTCGGTGTTGCTACTATTAAAAATACTTTCTCTTGAGAAGACACGCGGGACTGCCATTCATGTATTAGACCATAACAGTAGTGATAATCTATTGATACTAAACAGATGTTGGGGAATTAAAGATAGAATTGGTGTTATATATTGCCAACCTCCTTCATTCACCCGCTGAAGCTGGTCGAGGGGCTGTACAATCTTGTAAAAATTTGTATGATGTTTTCTCTTTGATAAGCCAAACTTGAAATGGGGAGAAGCAAAGAAGAGAGGCAATGTGAAGGGGTGTGGAAAACACCAACAGCTGAAACAGAAACTTAAGAAAGAATACGGAGCTCCAGATTTCTTTTTTATTTTCCGCATAGGTAGATGATTTAAATGACAGGCAAACTCCCAACTCACAGGACCAACTCTGAAATGCAGCTGAATTTACAAAACCATCTCTCCCTTTTTCAGTAGGCCATTCGTTCCGTCAGCTGCTATCTCTTTTCTTTAGGAAAACAGATTAAGCAAATAAACCTAACTTGGAAACCTAGCTTAAGAATTGCTCAAACAGTAGCCACTGGAATGTGTGATCCTGGTTCTCCATAATAATAGTAGTGGTAGTAGTAGTAGTAGCAATAGCATTGTTATTATAATGATGTTATTATTAGTGCATCACCTGGAAGCACTAATTTGGGAACAATGCCCAGCTATGCTGGATGTTGTTCAAACGTAAAAGAAAAGCCCACCTACTGTCTGAAAGCTGTTCAGTTTGACTGCGGAGAGAAAAACTGCCATGGATGGACACAGGCAGTCCTAGGAACACAAAGAAGCAGTATTAGCCACCCCAAAAACAGTGGTCCTGGAGAGGAATTTGAGTCCAACAGTTGCCTCAAGATGAGGACAGCGATTAAGATCTCTGAGGAAGGTCATGGCTGAGATTGTTGGTGCTGACTGACATGTCAAGGGCAGCAACAACAGAGGCGTAGGGATCTGCCTACTTGGAAACTTTAGTCACAGCATTTTGAGAGTCACACTGAGTTAGAAGTCAGACAGGAGAAGGTTTAAGAGGAAAGCGGGAGCATCGGCAATCGTATAAAATACTTTTTCAGTTATAGATAGAAGAAGGGCTGGTAGTTATATTAGGAAGAAATTGTTTGGATTAGTTTTTTAAAAGATGAGAGTATTCTTGAGTTGGGTGGAGAACGAGACAAACGAGGTGAGAGGTTCCCTTTGTGGCTTGTGTGGCATTTACAAGATATGCAAAGGCCAGTCCTGGGCAACATTTCCCACAGACACTTTCCTTGGCAGGAGTAAATACCTACTTGACATGTAAGGCAATGGTTTGCTAGCTTGCCCTGGCAGTATTTTCTCTGCTGATACAGCTTCCTTGTGCGGTTACAAAATGCAAAATCTGTCCCCATTAGCTGGCAACGAACAGTGTTTTCATCCACTGGTAGGGGGAGAAGGGAAAGGCCCAGCATCTTGAAACAAATTAAATGACTGTGGACATTAGCTAAATAAGGAGAGAACATCTGTTACTTCTAAAGGGGAAGCGGCCATCTTAATGGGTTACAGCTTAGTCTTTGCAAATGACTTGAACATAATTTTCTTGGTTTTGGGGGCTAGCTTCTGTTGCTTACATAAATGCAAGTGTACCTGTTAAATTTTGCTAGTAGTAAGTTGCCTGTATCTGTCACCCCCTGACTAAGCCTGAGATATGCAGATGTTTTTTTGCAGCAGAACATTTGGGAGATGCTGGTTTTCCTATCCAGCCTCCCAAGCCGAGACTTCTATAGTGGCTCTCATCATCTTCCCCTCTGATTACTACTGTTCCCTTTCTGTTGGCCTCAACATCCCCACCCCAAATGTTGCTACAGAGGTCTTATCTCCAATCTGTCACTGATACCTGCATCCTGCAAATTTAGTTAACCACCCCACCACCCTGAAAGGATTTAGGGCATACAAATTCCTACAGAAGGAGTCAGTGCATAAAGGGCTTAAATAGGATACTGTCTTCTTGCAGGCTATCAACAAGGAACACTGGCAAATGCTCTAAACATGCTAAGGTATTGGCCCTGTCATGCAACGCTCAGGACAACACTCATATCACTACAGTTATCATGGAGGAGAGCTGTTATTCAGAGCGGTTGCATGGGGAGAAGCTGCGGGTATGGCCCTAGCAGTGATGGGAGGGAACACGGCATACGAACCTGCAGTCCCCAACCAGTCACTCCATTCATTATCATGGCTGTTACAGTGATACCAGCTGAACGCCTGACAGATTAATGCAAATAAAGGCATTGGGACATTCATTAAATTACCAACAACGACTAACTTGAGGTAAGATTTCCTGGCTATGTGTGCAACATGGGCTTTGCTGCCTGCCTCCAAGGGTGTGAAATGGCAGGGAAAGGGCTCACTTCCAGCTGCAGCCATAACTGTGGCAGAGACTATAATCTTTAGAGGTTTCCTGTAAAGTGAATGCCAAGTAATATTGGGTAACTGAGCATCAGTTAGTCCTCTGTAAGCAGTATTTCACTGCAGCTCATGTTGCTGTCCTTTACACCCTGTTTTTATCATTATTTGTTTTGACTTGTAGCGTTAGGTCTTTGCTATTGAGTGCTTAATTTATGCACATGAAACGGACAACAGTGATGGACAATGATCCACATATTTACTTAACCATTTGCAGCCCTATTACAGTGAGTCATGAATTGTTAACAGATGAGAGGAACTTCCATAATTTTGAGGCAGAAGGTAGCTGCTGATGGTCTACAGGGCTCTTCTTCTGTCCCCTCAGGGGGATTGGCTCTAGAAAGTGTTTCTCACAGTTGGTTTGTCAGTCTTTGCTGATTATTTCCTTGCTGCTGTCTGAGCAAGGTTAAGGTTTCAGAAGGCTTGTGTGGATTTGCCACCTGAAAACAGGTTTGAGCTAGCATTGGTTGTCACAGATGAAAGGGAAGTATGAGAAAACGGCAGAGAGGGTGATAAAACCACAGCAGCAACTGTCTTCATTAGCCGTTCACGGGAACTTGCCCAGCCTTGGCTCATCCTGCAGGGCTATTCACTTACTCCTTGGCTGCATGAGATTGCAGGGTGGAGAGTGTGTGATATGAAACTGGACACTTGCTGTGCCAAAATGCCCTGCTATTAACACTGGTATTGACAACTACATTTTGGCCTGTTAACTGCAAAGAGATGATGGCAATTGCCCTGTCCCAGTTCTTCCTTATGCCATTTCTGCACCCAGGAAAATTCCACTTGAATTTTCCCAGTGCTCTCCATCATTCAAAGAGAAACCTTACAGAGCCACAGTGTAGACCCTGGACTTTGGCACGGTCCAGTTTAACTCACAGGAGTGTAAAAAGACAAAACCAGCGTAAGAAGCATCTACACTTTACTTCAAAAGTGACTTGACCAAATATGTCTCTGCAATCCGTTTGTCCTGAAGGCCATGAAACTCATGGTGAATAGTATTTGCATACTTTCTGGTCTTAACACCAGTTGACCTACAAGTACAAACCAAAATCAACCAAAGAGTTATTTGCAGGGCACTTTGCTTTGCAAATTGTTCCCAGCATTGTAAAGCATCAGTTCCAAGGGGAAGAGGTGGTCTGACTCCCCCTTGGCTGGCCTTTTCCCTCCCTCCCTCTACAATAATGCTCAGCAAGGTGGGTGGGTGTTTGGGGGTGGAGTGAGGTTTTTGGCCATTTCTCTCATTTCTGAACAATGCAAATGACATAGGGTCAAATGCAGGTCAAATGTTTTACAGATAAAAGTACATAATTTGACCCACACATGCTGAAATGCTAGAGCAGAGCAGCTCATAAATTTCCTTTATCATAGAATTTAAAATAACAATCATTAAGCGGGGGAGAGAATATTACAGGAGGGGACCAATATAATCTGTTTGAGCAACACAGAGGTGGCTACAGCCCTGGTCTATTTGTAGTGACAGAGGAGGTTGCAGATGAATCATTTTATGCGAGTTGCGCGCTGCACTGGTTGGAGCAGGGAGTGAAGCCCTTGTGCCTCTCCCTGTGCTTGCAGTGGGTACAAGCACTTGCAAAATTGGCAAAAAGATTGTGTGAGCTGGAGATTTTCGGGAAACTTGCAGAGCTGGGGAGCAGGAAGGAGTGGGTGAGTGAAGGGGTGACAGCAGCAATTAGTAGAAGAGGATGGACGGAGAGAAATCAGTGGTAGCTGGGTGGGCAGAGATACACCACTTAGGCAGGCAGAAGAGCACCAGTGGAAGGGGAGGGAATCAGGTTAGTGGAAGTACAAAATGGGGGTGGAAAGCATTTGTAAGCTTTCAGCAAATCTCTCAACACTTTTCCACTCTACTGCAATTAATTTTGCTGTTAGTCTGGGCTGGTTTGTGTGTGGGTGAATGTAAACGAGACCAGCGGGTTGCTAAGGTCTGTATGAAATGCAAAACCAAATGTGTGGTTCATGACAAATTACTTGGGCCTGTGTCTGTGGAACTGACGCTGTTGTACACAGTCAGACATGAGTATCTTCATCGTGCCAATGCTTATAACCATTAGCATCTTAATG
Organism: Pandion haliaetus; assembly: GCA_013401275.1. Classification (NCBI taxonomy): domain Eukaryota; kingdom Metazoa; phylum Chordata; class Aves; order Accipitriformes; family Pandionidae; genus Pandion; species Pandion haliaetus. The sequence goes on along the minus strand of VYZV01039013.1, from coordinate 38,682 downwards.
TATGCTCCTAACTTCCTTTGAGCATATATACCTATGTGTTTGAGGTGTCAGGGCTTACACCTGGCTATGAATTCTACAAAGAACTCATTGAAAGATCAAAAAATAAAGAGAGTCAACATTAATTTGTTAAGAACACTCCAAAATAGAGCAGGATCCTGAGAAAAAGTGCCGTAATGAGGCCTTAACACTATTTCTTGCTTGTTTAAAAGTACCTTGTGTTTCACAGGCAGTTTTTTGTTTGTTTTTCTGTTTCTAATTTCGTTTAACCCACCATTTGAGGACTGAAAGGCAGAAAGTCCCCACCCAGGAGAGAAAGTCTTACAAGACTAAAAAGAGGAAGACCTATTTTGCAACCAGGGTGGTTTCCCCCTGGGACATGCATGATAGTGAACAGGCAGAGTAGCATTTTTGTTGTAGGTTAAAACTTAGGAAAACTTGTATTTCATTTGCTCGTGTGCACACTTTGCAAGTATGTACCAGGGAAGGAAGGAGGACTAGATGAGACCCAGTACATATCGAGGTCTCACTTGATTATATTATCTGAATATGGCCAGGTGCCATGCCACCTCCAAAGCCCGCTTCCAGTTTCTAAAATCAAGATGAGGCCAATGGAAACCAGAGCTGCCCAGCACCCCAAAGGGTCTTTAACTGTAAGACTAGCTACAGTGAACTGGAGATCAAGGCTATTGATGAATTAATTAACTGCTTATTTCAGATGACTATGTATGGGAAGACAGAGAAAATATTATGTAAGAAGGGAAGGAAGACATACTGAGCTGAGGCCATAAGTGAGACCAACTTTCCTCTTCAGTCACTCTGAATTGAATTCCTAATTGCTTCCATTAGTTGAAACAGTTATTTTAATAATCCAACAACTGGCTTTTCTTGCCATCAGCAGAGCTTTTTTCATTTGAACAGGGAATTTGTGGAACTGGGTGGAAGGACAGATCAAATGTCAGTCCGCTTTGTAAACTCAGGTACAGCATGAGTTCAACAGTGTGTGTCACACAGACTGCGCTCCTGTCTCTACTGATGGTGTCAGGAGTGCTAAGAGGTTCTTACCTCTTTTAGCATCATCGCTGCAGATGAGGCACAGCTAGGACCAAAGGACAGCCTTAATGGGAAAGCTGCTTATAGTGTTCAGATCCTACTGGAAGTGGGGATGATTCTGGAGGGTGCCTGGAGATCCTGGTGAGCATGGGCAGTGGTGGAGCTCTGCCTGGGCAGGTACAATAGCTCATTTACTTTGGCACCCAGCAAATCAGGAGCTTAGTACAGGCTGGAGGAAGAGTTTTGTGGTGGCAATTGACCCTCATCAATGAAACATGGAACTCTCTCAAGTCCTGCCTTCAACGATTCACTGCCATCCCCCTCCTGCTGTTTCTCCCCGCTGTCCACAGAAGCACCCTTGAGACGTCCCTGCCTTTCAGAAAACCTTGCTGGTGCCACTGCAGCAGGGTCATGGTGCCATGTAGCGTTGCCTAAACTGCTGAGTACCATGTGCAGTTTCTCAAACAAAGGTGAGAAGCCACCCTTTGTTTCCAGGGCAGGCGATTTGACAGCAAAAGAACCAGTTTATTGTGAAAGTGATCCCTTCCCCCACCCCTAAGAGAGAAAATGCCCAAACACACGGAAGGAGGAAATTTTCAGCGAGAGGCCCAGCTGATAGCAATGGTCAGATTCCAAGCAGTGGCATTTGGCCACAAAAGAGGACTGTCCTTTAAGCTCAGCTGTATCCTGCTGTCCTAGCCTTCTCCTCCGGGTGAATGAGGAACACTGTACGTCCTGCCTGGGAAGTGGCGGTGGTGTCGCAGCCACAGCTGTCTAAGAATTTAATACAGGCATGGGCTTTATATCTAATGTAAGTGTTGTAAAAGATGTTTTGTTAAGAAAAGGTCTGTGTCTAAGGTGGCTCACCAGTTAAACCACTGATTTGGGGAACTTCTGTAGAGCCGGCAAGCATTTAGAGGAAGGGCTTTACTCTCTTACCACCCAAGAAGGCAGCAGCATTGACTTAAAACAGCACCACTGACATCCCTCTGTGCTTTGCTGAAGAGTAGAGAGGACTCAAGCTAGTTTGTTTCTTATGTTTGTATTTCAGTGCTATCTGTTTCACTCATGTATCCAAGATTTAAAAAAACCTTCATATTCAGACGATGATTGATAATGCATGGCTTGCTATTTTAGCAGTATTTAATACAACAAACCTTTGAAAGAAACTGAGAAGCTCTCACCTGCTTGTTCTTTTATATGTTTTAGGAAGACAATGATTTATTAATAAGCACAGAATTCCTTTTTCTGAGTTCGAGGTGACAGACAACCCCTGGTACAAGTGTGCAGCAGGTCAGGGAATGTCATTACAACTGGCTGAGTAAGGGAACATCCCTGGAGTTTTAAGAACAAACATGGCAATGTTTAGAAAAGTAATGGGTGAATTAAAATACACCCCTCCAAGACTCTTCACATGATAAATATGCTGTCTCCATTAGACACCTTGCAATTCCTCTTTGCCCACTTTCTAACAGTATAAAGCTTGCTCATGTTTCCATTAAAATCAAAGGCAAATATTTCAATGCTCTCTATATGGGATGAGAGCCTTATTATGTTTCAGTAGCAATATTTTTTATTCCACAAAAGAAGTTTCTTTAATTTTGCTTATGTTCTATTCTGATTTAATAGGTGTGTTTCAAACAGAATTATGTGGATTTAAATATGGCCCTTCTGAGGGAAAGAACTCAAAAATTCCCCACCAAGAGTTGATCTTTGCCAGCACTTGCCAGAAACTGATATTAGTAAATAGGAACGGGTAAGCTGTCCTTCTGAAGTAGCATGGAGTGCTTGGATAACATTTGAAAATGGTATAAAGGGAGAACACATCCTGTCTGGCAAGTTAAGGTGTAAAATATGATACATGCAACCAGATGGCTACACAAACTTGCATGAAATTGCAGGAGACCACCACTTTCTTCTGTGACAGTAAGAACCTGTCAGAAAGGTCTTGTGCTGTGTAAGAGCTATTGCAGGGCTTGGCTGCGGAGTTTAAAAGTCACTAAGCAGGTGACTGGGCTGAACAGGAGACCCCTGGTGTATTAAACTGTGGCTTTTCCATGGCTTTTTGCACTTGTTTTTTCATTTTTTCTATGCTGCTGGTTTTAATGCTTTTTCTTTTTTTTTTTATCTGCTGCTGGTATGGAAAGTTTTGGTTCCTTTTTTTTTTTAAGAACCTGTTACCTGTACTGTACATACAGAAGTATTGTGCTGTGTATGGGTGCCTTATATACATCAGAAACTTTATTCATAGCTATTCCAGTTACTGCCCACATGATCATTGCTTTCTGAAACCTGTTTCACCATCAAAGAGCAACAGCTGAACAATAGGGCCAAAAGCACTGTATGCATTTAAGAATGCTTCAGAAAATACCTAATCAGTCATTTAGCAACAAGTTTTTTCAGCCTTGAAAATCAGAAATGGCACTCTTGAAAGCACAAAACCTCGTCTTGTCTGGATCCCTGCACCGTGGATTTGAAGATGTGAAACTGAGAGTGTCAGAGGCAGTCGAGCAATGGCTCACGTGCCTGGTGTGGGACTTGGTTTGACTCTGTCCTCGTCATCCCCCCACAGCTGGGTTGGGGGTGGGACTCAGAACCCTAGGTGGTTCCTTTCCAGTTCTCTGCTTTCCTAAAGAGGAACGGCTGCTTTTCAGCTGCCTGCATTATCTCTCGGACAAGACACTTAGGCTTGTTTTCGGAAGCCTGAAAGATGCTGGTGCGCAAAGGAGATTTCCTCTTGCAAGGAACAATCTTTCCCAGTCACCCTTCCCCAAACCCCTGTAGTTCCAGGGACTGGCTGCAGCCAGGACAAGCTGTCTCCTAATAGCAAGCATTATGCTAGAACGCTTCATTGTTTAATAGCATTAAGCTTTATCAGTGTGAATTGGCTCCCAAATGCATACGGCTGCCTAGACCCTTCAGCAGTCATTATGAATAATAGGAGGATAAAGGCAGTTAATTGAAGGGAAATCTCCTCACACAGACAAAGAAAATAGATTTCTGCTAAATTGCCGGGACGCGGAGGGCAGTGCAAACTTCCCTAAGGTAAAACTTGACTCTTTTACTCTACCACAGAGCCAAAATAGTTCCCAAGCAGCAAAGGGATTTGTGTTAGTGTAGCTGAGATTAGAAGCTGGACTGTCCTTCCCAGACTCCAAATAGAAAAAGATATCCAGTCTTTAGACTTTGTGTTGAATGACTGTCTCATGCTTGGGAGTTAGAAATTTTCCTTGTTAAAAATGAAGTGTACTCCTCGTGGGTCAGCTTCTGAGTTGCTGATGCTCTGCTTGTTGAGTGTGTCAGCTAGGCCTTCAGGTCCACAGAGAAAAACACCTATTCTGGAGCTGTTAAGAAAATGAAAATACAGTCAGGAGCTAGGTATGGAGCAGCTGGATGTTCTTCATGTAAATCAATCTTACGTTCTGTAGGTGCAAGGTTTTTTTCTCAGTTACAGGAACTAAAGTAGAACTGGATGTCTATCCCTTAAAACTTATAACCCCTTAAAACTTGCAAGGCACTTACTGCTGCTTCTAAGACAAATGGTGGGCTAAACCTCAGTTCAGGAGAAGTCAGTGAAGACAGGTTTATTGACCTCAATGGAATCAAGGAAATAGAGCTTCAAAGAGCTTATGGCACAAATTCCTGAAAGGAACTCTTCTGTTTTTTTTCCTACTAATTTTGGGTGCGCAGCTAAAGGTCATCCATATTCAGGTTTTGGTTTTTGAGGTAGAAAGTATTTTTGGAGGTATTTAGACATCACCTGATATTCCTATCTACTTGAGCTGGAATGATGGGGTGTGTTTTTTCTAAAACTTCTGCTAGTAATTAGACACTCCATGAAGTACCTCACCAAAAAGGGATGATTTTTTTTAAATTGTAGGTTAAAACAATTTTGTCAGGACGATAGATCATGTCCATGGCTGAAACAAGAATAGAAAATACCTGGAGATTGCTAGAAAAAAAAATGCTCCTCAAACTTCATCAGCCAAAAGAACAAGATTGTGCTATTATGGCATTTAGATAGAGGAAGTCCATAGACACTATCGATTTGTACAGGTTTACCCAGGATGCTGCCCCGCAATAGTTTTGAACTCATTTTCCCAGTTAGGTCTTCCATACAAGGTTTTCTGTTTAAGGCCTGTAATCACATCCTTCTCTTCTTCATGATGCATTACGAAGTGAGTGGCCTGTGGGAAAAGAAACAGAAAGGACAGTGTAAAGACAGAGTTAGATATGGCAGCATTATGTCCTCTTAAAAAAATAATAATATCAGTACACACTGAATTATTTCCAAACGAAGAATATGGAATTTATGGTGTTTAGCGAGGAAGGCTTAATATTGATAAAGTCCTGACTATCAGTGCCTATATCCTTTTCCCCAGATTGGGTGATCTCAAGAGCTAAAGCTCTGAAGCACTGAACACAGCAATTAATTACATTTCCTTTGCAATGCACTGGTTTAGTCTAAGAACCGTAAAATAAAGCTGTGAATTAAAGATTTCACTTCAGGTACAATAATACAACTCCCTTGACCTTAATGAAGTCCTGCCAGTTTGATCTCTGGAAGCTTTGATCCATATGAGGAGGTCTTGTCCACCCTCCCTGTATAAGTTTCACCTAGACCAGCTAAGCTAAGTAAAGCCAGGAGGAGAATATGTGGTTAAGGGCATAAGTTCAGGCCTTGCAGAGTTCTGCAGCACTTTGAGATGAGAAAAAAATTACAGGTAACTTTCTCCCTGAGGAAAAATTGTGTGATTTCTCTTCTTTCCTTCCTGTTTTTTTTTTTTTTCCCATTGCATGTGTGGTAACTTCCTACCTTGCTCCTACCCCTCCCTGTCTGTCTAGCTGAGCTACAGCACTTTGGGCACATGCTGAATTTTGCAATTGTGAGATATGAGCAAAATAAAACATCACTAAAAGTAACAGTGAGCAACTTTCCTGACTCAATCATGCATTCTCAAGTAGCTCATGGAAGAGCTGCTCCTTTGTATCCCCACAACGACTTCCATGCATGGAACCAGATAGAGAACTCATGGGAGTCCTGAAATAAATATGCTGCCATCGCTCAAACTTTGTGCCTTAGCTTCTCCAGTCCCAAATGCCATTAATTATGCTTTAAGCAATTAGCTGTCTTAGAGATACTTGCATGGTCAACTGAGGTTGCTGCTGTGAGGAAAGACTGCTTCTCAGAGTGCACAGCCAGAGTAAACCAGAAAGGAAGTCAGAGTGCACATTAGCAGCTGATCCCATGTAACTTCTGATGGGTAATACCTGTCTGCATTTGAAACCCCTGAGAGCCAGATGAAGGCCCAGGATAAAGACCATTTGAACATTTATCGAAACATAACAGACTTGCTAACATCAACCTCAGTGCATACGGAATTGATGTTTTCCTCCGTGTTGTTACCTGAGATTCATCCCAGCCTGTAAGGTAGATGTTATAACTGAGAAACTCTGCGTTATTCCTTTCCTGCATTTGAGCCTCCAGAGACTGCAGGAGGTCAGCAAACCATTCAAAGGCATGAGTGTCCCTGCAAAGCCAGTAAAAATAAATCTGGAAGAGACAAGAGTGAGCTGTCAGGGGACATAGGCACTTATGGTTTCTGGTTTTATGTCTGCTGACAGAATGAGGATTATAGAGTTCTTGTAGAAATTGCCCTGACCACTTCAGTAGATGGGTAGGCTGGTATCGCGGGTATTCAGAAGTTTTGACGCTGGGAGGGTTGTGGAGCAGAATGAGTGACTGCAAGAACAAGGAAACATCTTTCTATTTCTCTTCCACCAGCAGGTTACATTTTTAGTTCATGATGTTTCCCCACTTACCTCCTTGTAAAACAGTTTGTTAGGACATAAATTAATGTTTTAGAGGTAGACTCTATCTCCCTGTCTGCTGGCACACAAGGTAAATTACAGCAGGTAACAAAACCAGTTCTGTTCTGTGAATATAACCATAACTGCAGAGTGTGACCACGCACCTCTGCCCAGGGAGTTTCCAGGGGCAGGAGGGGAGAGGAGGATGGTAGCAGTGCTCTTCCACTGACGTAAAGTTGCACTCTCTTTGTGCTTAGGGAAGGAATGCAGTATTTGCAGGGGCTGTATTAGTGCCTTGGACTTTGTGTTTCTTGTGCACATTAACAGCATCTCCACTGCACATGGAAATCCCCAGGGCCACAGTCAGGATTTGCGTGTGTGATTTTGCTCACAGGCCATTTCTCCTTTCATTATGTTTTTGCTTTTGACCTTCCTGCTTCCCTGCCTGCTAGTCTTGTGAGGTAGCTGGACTCTTCTCGTAGGACTCACGCATGTCTGGAGCCAGATCACCTTTCCTGGGCCTGTTTTGATTTGGGCTGTCAGCCCTTGAGCAATTACATGGGTTCTGGGAAAGAAGACACGTACCTTCTTGAGTTTTAGGTTGGTTGCATCATGGCAGTATTTGTACCAGACAGACTTGAGTACAGATGCAAAGGGGGTGACCCCTATTCCAGCTCCAACAAGCATAACAGTTTCATAACTGAATACATCCTCACTCGCTGTCCCAAAGGGGCCATCCACAGCTATTCTGAAATTGAAAGTACACTTAATAAATCAATAGTGAATATTTATTAGCACCATTTAAAATAACAATAAAAAGGTAAGGTGTTTGTCTGCTACCATGCACATTTGGGCTGAATACTAGTCAGCAGAAGAAGAGGTGGGGTTAATAGGAAGAAACTGTAAAGAGCCATTTAAGGCCCACATCTATGATGGAAGTAGTTAAGGATTATATCACAGGTGCCATCAAACTGGTTGAGCAAAATTGAAGCTGTTGTAGGTGTTGGTTGACTTTATCATGGAGACTCTTTGTACATACTTGGGCAACTTCCATGCCTCCTGGAATTCTTGCTTATCACATCCACAGGCATTGAACAAGCCCTCTGTCCAGTCTCCTACAATACGGATATGAATGCTGAAGTAATCCTCTTCTGGAGCAGAGGTTAATGTAAATGGATGCCATTCCAGTTTAGACACTGCTGGACATTTGACAAAAATGTATTGCCCGACCTCCATCTTGAAGCCCTTCTTCATCATCTGGAGCTCAATTGTCTTGAAGGGATGAATGACCACCTACAGTGAGAGGGACAAGGAAGAAAAAGGGAAAAGAAAAAGTCTGTCTTCACTGTTCAGTGGACGTATCTACAGCCTCCATCACTAACATCATCCTCTGCTATGAGAGCAAGGAAAGCAGGTGAAACTTTGTTCCCAGCAGAACTGGGAGTGAGGAACAGCACCTGACAGGCAGATGAGAGACTGCAGAAGATGCTGAATTTTTGGTTGAAGTATTTTTTTCACACCATGCTTGCAGTTACTCCAAAAAGGACAGGTCAGACTGGCACGTCTTGTAACACATCACCAGATCTATGTATGCAGATTGTTAATTCCAGAAGCACCTTACACAATGGCATAGAGCACAGTGTTAAAGGATCTGACTGTATATATAGGGACAAAAATATAGGGCTGTCATACAGATAGGGAATTGAGTAGGTAGTACCACTGGAAACTGATGTTTTTGTGTTATAGCTGGGCGGGATCTATAATATGGACATTTGCATTCTGCCGTCTTTAGCCAAGAATAAATAGAAGCAATATTCTAGAAGCAAGGCTAATATTTCTGTCACTATGACTTTTTAATCCTAAAGTTGTGTGCCGAGGTTATTTTCATTTTTCAGAAGAGATTTGCAAGATGGAGAATCAAGTTTCTCTATCTATTAATGTAGGTATTAATAATAGTGGCTAATTTTCTGCCAACAGGGCACTGAGCAGGTGCCATAGACATATGGTGTGGAAATGGCTCTGAGATATTTTGGTAAAATTACCAAAAAGCACACTAGCATATAGCAGCCTTCCAACATATCAGCATCATGCCAGAGCACAGTAGAGGCATCTAATGTCATCCCTGAAGCCCTGCTATGGTTTGAACAGGATATGTCCACAAGATGTAGCACAGTGCCATGTGAGGAAATTACACTGGGAAAGGCCAGGGTAGTTTTTATATGTTTGAGCTCAGAACCAGTGTTAATATCTCTGCAACATGCCATGGGGAGTGGAAGCTCTACATTAGCTTTGGCTGCACAAAATAGGCACCCCCTAACTCTCCTTTTCAAGAGTCATTTGTTCTGCTGAAGAATCAGAATTCCTAAACATCTGGGTAATTTTGAAAACAAAGATTTGGTATCTTAAATTACTTTTAAGGCTGTGGAATTTCTACATTGTGGAATTTTTCACTCAATACAAAGAAAATTAATTTCTCTTTCCTAAGATTCACTCCTGTGCCTTAGCTAACTTCCTCTTCTTGCTCTCTTTTAGAGGCAGACTGCATTTAGAAGTTAGCGGTTAGCACCACGATAGCAGTTGGAACATTCCTTTCACTGATAACATTGTCTGCTGTCTAGGAGCCACTGGCTTTGCTGCACAGTTTGGAAAAAATGGTAATGTTTTGCCCGGTGTTAAGCGTAATGGCCACACATACCTTTGTGATAACAACCTTCTGCTGTGATCTCCAAAACCGCACCAACCTCTCACACAGGTACAAAAACATGGGACCTACTACCCACTTCCATGTCTGTAAGCAGAATAAAACGAGAAGCCAGATGATGAACATGGCAACTTAGATTAAATTGTGTTCTGGAAATGCTATGAGCAGACATGAAATTCAAGTAATCTAGAGTAGGGAACCTTTAAGAGAGATGTCACCTTCAAAATTACTTCTGGTCAGAGAGGGAATTTCTTTCTCTGTTGAGAGTTGCAGTTGGCTTTTTAGTTGCTACTAGAGTGACAGCAATAAGGGATTTTTTGTCTCTGTCTAAAAATTAAGGTAACTAAGTGAAATGTGGAGTAAAGCTCTGAATGTATTATTGATGCAGGTCTGTATTACTGCAGGAAAAGATGTGATTTCTGTTAACAGATCAGTCTGAAATGTGAACGAACAACCAGCCTGGTTAGTCAATAAAAGCTGAAGTTTCAATGTCACATTTCCAGAGGCATTGATTTTCTGTTAATGATCATTAGTCCATTAATAATGTGAAACGATTTATTATATGTGGATTATAGCACTTTCTAGAAATCCCCACAAGCCTCAAAATACATTTTGGGTAAACAGTTCTCAGGTACTATTTGCTCTTTGCTTTGCCTGTTAGTTGTGCTCATTTTGTGGCACAACGGAAGTGGGTTATCTGTCTATAGCGCATTTCTGCTTATAATCCATTCTGGCAAAATCTACTGCTTTATGTAGAGAAAGCTGCCACTGAAGAGTGCTGGGGGTTACATAGATGCTTTTCTACAGCAAATGCATATGTTATTTAGCAAAAAGAGTACAGTGTAAACATTTTAAATTGGATTTACACTCAAGACAACTGTTCTTACCATAGGAGGATTCCCTGAAAACTGGGGGATTGGGCAAGCCCCCTTCTTCCCCCAGTGGGTGAAGTTCTTGTAGCAAATCTCTGGATCATGTTCAGCCAGACTCGCAGCTGTCTGCCCCCGTACAATACGCCTGGAAAAAAATAAAAATCATTAAGGCAAGTAAATGAAAATGAAGGTATCTGTCCCTTATTTTTATTCCATTTATGTACTACTCTACATAGAGTTATGGACTTCTGCACTGCTACAGCTTTGATGCAGCTTTACTGCTCTAATCAACCCACAAAATTGCTATTACAGTGATAAAAATGGGGATGAAAGTTTGTGGGGGGAAAATACTGACTACAGTATTAGGTGAGGAACTGAGAAGTATGTCCATTACCATTTCCAGGATATGATTACAATAGGAAAGCTTCATTCTTTTCAGAGTTACCCTACTTTTTTCTTCAATGAAACAAAACCTGGAGTGGGCATGGTAATCAATTTCCTAGGGATCAATTTCCTAGGGAGCAGTACAGAAATTATTTCTGTTGTTTATCTTAGAAATCTGGAGAGCCCTTTCCAACATACATCCTTCCTTTGACCCTTCATCTCCCTCTAAAGCTGTGGAGTAGCTGTTCAGTTGGTGTGAATGAACACAAATGCTTCTGACGCAAAGCAGCTATGCCAGCTATACCAGCTTGCGGCAGCTGATGATCTGGCCTCTATATTCTTGCTTGGTTAGGGTTTTCTGTTGTTGTTGTTGATTTTTGTTGTATTATAGAGAAGCTTGATTGCTCCAGTTCAGCTATTATTTCCAGTGGCAGAGCTAGTGCTGAAAGACAGTTTCGATTTTGAGGGGGAAAAATATATTCTGATCTTGTTCACTATTTCCTGCCTCACTCTGGAGTTCTGCCAACCTCAGGGGTGTGTGAGAGTCCCCAAAATGATGGTAATTATTAGGATGACGCTCATAGTAGAGAAGTTCAGATTGAGATCTGCTGCCTTTCCCTAGAAACATTCTGATTCTGATCAGGCTGTTCAGTTATCTGCCAATATGATTTGGTTGATATCTTCTTCCCAGGACTTCTCTTTCTGCTTTTCTAGCTCAGTTTCCGTTAACTAGACTATGTTTCTGATGTTTCAAAAAACCATGGTATTGAAGTCATATGTATGCCTAGCTTTAAGTGACAGATCATTAGAAAGCCTGTTCACAGTCTTGAAAGTTAAATGATTGCATTGCTCATAAATATTACTAATGAACCTCTTCCTCATCAAAGGCTTGATTAACATCCTGCCTGAAAAATAAAGGGAAGGAATGACACTGTCCCAGGAGCATCACGAGTTGCAATTTGCAGGAATGTCACCAGCTGCAGTTTACTTCCCCACTAGTGACAGCGGGTTCAGCTGAGCTGCTCACTGGGATGAGTTATGGGAACAGGAGGAGCCCATTTCCTGCCACTCCTCACCCCATTGCTTAAGGGAAAGTGGGACTGAGGGGTTTTGCCTTGTCCTATGCTCCATTCAAGGTCTGACAATGCTGGTACCCTGTACAAGAAAAAGAAAAGACTTGTTTTCCCTTATTACTCAGTGTAGATGCTCTTCTAGTACTGCAATTAATCTTTCAGTAGTATAGCCTTATAATTACTTCTTTTTTGGCTGAAAGTGTTACTTTAGCTTCCAAAACTCGTTGATCTGCATCTCTGTACTCTCTCCCCTTTACATTTTCGGTGATGGGTAGTTCGGGATGTCTTAGCTCATGCACAAAAACCATCAGTGCTACAAAAGTGCTGTAACAGCTTCTAACGGACAAGAATCTGCCCCTTTGATTCTATTATCTTTGGCTCAGTTTTCAGTATATACATATATGTATGTATATATATATGTATATTTGGCATACAGCCTTCTGTTTCATGAGATAAACTGGCATCTATGCCTCTTTCTCTTACTTTGAGACTGTCAGATCATGCTTACTCCATAATCTCCACCTAAGATGCCTTTCTTGAGTGTAAAAAGCCTGTCCAATATTTTTTAGTGTATTAGTATTTTCTCAAAACTCAAAATGTCATTCTTGCCTGTAAGGCCAAATAAGTAAGGCCACTGAGTTCACACCCAGAAAACATTCTTCACTCTACAGATAATAATATTCCTGTGTTTATCTCCTTCCAAAGGATAGCTGAACTTCTCTGACAGCCAAGTTCAAACTCACTGCTGCCTAAACTCTTGTCTTTTCAGTACAGTGCAATTAAAATGGTGGAAGAATACTGAACATCCAAGTAAATAAAAAGTCAACTTTTATGAAATCTATGCTCCTCACTGACCTCTAGAAAGAGCAATGCTTGCTTTCTGATAGCATTGTGGAGTAATTATTGGCAAGCTTGGGCCTTTTGCCAGTAACTATACAATATTTGCTGCAGGAACATGAGCCACTTGTTCTTTTCCTTCAACAGGTTTTGCTCAAACCTTCTCCTTTTTTTTTGAAATTGGAATGGACAAATATGCTGGTGGCAATTCTCATCTGCTTTCTATTTTTGTTCTTCCTGTTGTAGTCTCATTTCTGTCTTTTTTTTCTGGCACTACTGGACTGAGAGGAAGTGTTTTTGAATAGTCATTTTTGGTGGGCACTTTTAAAGCATACTTTCTAGTGCACCTAGAATTTCCTTTAAAATGGACAATACAGTATAATTATGAACTATGAAATGTGGCTTGGATAATTTAGCCTTTTTTTTTTTATGCATCTGTTCTGTGGTTTTATAAAATGAATCTAAATTTCATTTTTCTAAGTGCTAAAATTGTGTTTGCATAGTGCTAAAATTGTTTCATTAGGCTTTTCAGCTATTTCAGGAGAAGAAAAAGATGCTTGGTATTTGGAAGTTACAAAAACTCACAGTTGCCTTTATTTGAGCCGCAACAGCTAAAAATCTATTCTGAAATGTTGCTGATATTAAAAGTTCATCCAAGACTGAAAGATAAATCTGTGTTATTACAGTTTTCATTTACCCTACAAGATCCTGGGCTCTATGTCATTCTTACATGCATGTGTGTGATGCAGTTCCTTTTAGGAGAGAAAGATAAATTAACAGTTAGAAACATGATCCTTAGAAAAGAGCTTTCCCATTAAAATATCAGAAGAAGTTGAGTGAGCTTAAGTGTGCAAGTCCCATAAAGCCTTACGCCTATGAATAGCTTGTTGCAGGTATCAGTGAGAGCCTTTTGGCTCTCAGAGCCTCTATTGGCACATCATTACCATAAAAAATAACTGCTGCTTAGTGACTTAAGTCCCTATACTTAGGTCTGTAGAGGGCTTTACATTAAGATACACTAGTTATCGTGTATTATGTGATAAGTGTGAATACTCACCCAGCACCATGGATGACAAGGCCAATAAAGAAGATGACAAAGAGATGGTGGGTGTACCAAAATACTTCAAAATACGACCTTCGGATCGTTTTGGTGGATGACGTGATGATTAGTATGAGGGCCAGTGTGATGATAACGCCAGTGAGACCAGCCAGATACGTGAAAGCCACATATAGGCCCCCAACAGGATTCTGTGAAAGAGTTGCACACATTGGTCTAAGGAAGGGGTTGCATCAAAGCAGAGCCAGCTGAACAATCAGTCTGTCTCACTCGCCAAATCCTGTACCTTGTTCTAAGTTTTAAGTCACCTTCTATGAATTTGCATGCCAACAATGCCCAAATCCCACTCCATTTTTGTTGCACTGCAGACTTACTTATACTAAAGTAAGTGGAAGTAGAGATAAAGGGTTTTCCATGGATTCACACACCAAACACTGTTGCTCACTCTGCCACTTCTCAGCAGTACAGGCTCGGGGAAAGTGGACACTTCTGCACAGCTCCGTTGTTACATCCATGTTTAGGGAGCTAAATGAAAGCACTCCTTTTCAGTGGTGGTGTGCAGCTGTGGGTCTCATAACTCACACAGAGTATCGGATGCTCGGTGCTTCTGAGGAATGGGGAAGTTCCTTATTTTGGTGGTGGTTTTTTTTTTNTGAGGTGAAAAAGTTTATACTACCAAAATTCAGCAACAATATTAATGACAAATATAGAAGAATGAATTGTGCAGAGTTGTGCTGCAAGATGGTCCAAACCCAGACTGTGTGCACCAGAAATAGGCACTCTGCTCAGATTCTCTTCTGTGGTCATCTGAACAAATGTAATACTGGTTCTTCACAGCCTGATGTCACTTACCCCAATAGTTTTTCTAAAAAAGTTGATATAGCTTTCATTTGGGTTATCACCAAGGCTAGAAAGCACAGCTGCCAGAGTTCCTTTCTCTTCAACACGGGCTTGCACACTCCACTCAACATTGAATAAGTGCGCGATGGTGTGAATTGCTAGTAGTGACAGGAAATAAATAATCAGGGTTATGCACAAGAAAGGTACTCAGTGGTTTTGGGCATCATTTTAAACTTTGTAACATTTGGCAGCTGCAGTTTAAGACCTTTGCAACTCTCACCCTCTTTGTCACAATTTTAGATCGCTGACATGTTTTACCATTAAAGCTTTAGCATCTGAAGTTTACATCTTTTTGAGTGGGGGAAGGAAAGAAGTAAAGGGAAGAAGTTTCCAGCACATCTTTGTTCAACAAAAGCTTTCAGCAATTCAAGTGGAAGAGCTGTACCCTAATTTTATGCCTGGGAAACTGAAGCATGAGATGGCTTAAATTATTTGTCAGGATCATCCAGGAATTCTGTAGAAGAGCCAAGAAGTGAATCTGGGTCTCTGGTGTCACATTTGCTAGCGCTGCTTTGTTCTACTGTATAGCTAATAATCACTAATAATGTCCTTGCTGAGCTGGATGTGTCCCACAAACCCAGTACAGCTGAGGTGCTTCA
>VYZV01039013.1:0-23345 GCA_013401275.1 Pandion haliaetus | reverse complement strand
TAGTGCTAAAATTGTTTCATTAGGCTTTTCAGCTATTTCAGGAGAAGAAAAAGATGCTTGGTATTTGGAAGTTACAAAAACTCACAGTTGCCTTTATTTGAGCCGCAACAGCTAAAAATCTATTCTGAAATGTTGCTGATATTAAAAGTTCATCCAAGACTGAAAGATAAATCTGTGTTATTACAGTTTTCATTTACCCTACAAGATCCTGGGCTCTATGTCATTCTTACATGCATGTGTGTGATGCAGTTCCTTTTAGGAGAGAAAGATAAATTAACAGTTAGAAACATGATCCTTAGAAAAGAGCTTTCCCATTAAAATATCAGAAGAAGTTGAGTGAGCTTAAGTGTGCAAGTCCCATAAAGCCTTACGCCTATGAATAGCTTGTTGCAGGTATCAGTGAGAGCCTTTTGGCTCTCAGAGCCTCTATTGGCACATCATTACCATAAAAAATAACTGCTGCTTAGTGACTTAAGTCCCTATACTTAGGTCTGTAGAGGGCTTTACATTAAGATACACTAGTTATCGTGTATTATGTGATAAGTGTGAATACTCACCCAGCACCATGGATGACAAGGCCAATAAAGAAGATGACAAAGAGATGGTGGGTGTACCAAAATACTTCAAAATACGACCTTCGGATCGTTTTGGTGGATGACGTGATGATTAGTATGAGGGCCAGTGTGATGATAACGCCAGTGAGACCAGCCAGATACGTGAAAGCCACATATAGGCCCCCAACAGGATTCTGTGAAAGAGTTGCACACATTGGTCTAAGGAAGGGGTTGCATCAAAGCAGAGCCAGCTGAACAATCAGTCTGTCTCACTCGCCAAATCCTGTACCTTGTTCTAAGTTTTAAGTCACCTTCTATGAATTTGCATGCCAACAATGCCCAAATCCCACTCCATTTTTGTTGCACTGCAGACTTACTTATACTAAAGTAAGTGGAAGTAGAGATAAAGGGTTTTCCATGGATTCACACACCAAACACTGTTGCTCACTCTGCCACTTCTCAGCAGTACAGGCTCGGGGAAAGTGGACACTTCTGCACAGCTCCGTTGTTACATCCATGTTTAGGGAGCTAAATGAAAGCACTCCTTTTCAGTGGTGGTGTGCAGCTGTGGGTCTCATAACTCACACAGAGTATCGGATGCTCGGTGCTTCTGAGGAATGGGGAAGTTCCTTATTTTGGTGGTGGTTTTTTTTTTAACCAGAGTTAAGGAGNTACTGGTTCTTCACAGCCTGATGTCACTTACCCCAATAGTTTTTCTAAAAAAGTTGATATAGCTTTCATTTGGGTTATCACCAAGGCTAGAAAGCACAGCTGCCAGAGTTCCTTTCTCTTCAACACGGGCTTGCACACTCCACTCAACATTGAATAAGTGCGCGATGGTGTGAATTGCTAGTAGTGACAGGAAATAAATAATCAGGGTTATGCACAAGAAAGGTACTCAGTGGTTTTGGGCATCATTTTAAACTTTGTAACATTTGGCAGCTGCAGTTTAAGACCTTTGCAACTCTCACCCTCTTTGTCACAATTTTAGATCGCTGACATGTTTTACCATTAAAGCTTTAGCATCTGAAGTTTACATCTTTTTGAGTGGGGGAAGGAAAGAAGTAAAGGGAAGAAGTTTCCAGCGCATCTTTGTTCAACAAAAGCTTTCAGCAATTCAAGTGGAAGAGCTGTACCCTAATTTTATGCCTGGGAAACTGAAGCATGAGATGGCTTAAATTATTTGTCAGGATCATCCAGGAATTCTGTAGAAGAGCCAAGAAGTGAATCTGGGTCTCTGGTGTCACATTTGCTAGCGCTGCTTTGTTCTACTGTATAGCTAATAATCACTAATAATGTCCTTGCTGAGCTGGATGTGTCCCACAAACCCAGTACAGCTGAGGTGCTTCACACTATTTCCACTACACATTATTGCAGGGGTAAGCTGTGCAACACTGCAAAATTTTTCCCCGTTTGTATCACCAGATACTTATTCACCTTCAGAACAGGGCCTGATGGGTACAGATCTAACACCCCCATACAATCCACCTCTACTGCAGACCTCCTCTGTGGCCTTATGTTAACTGCATTGTCCTGCTCCTTTTCTATTAAGTGGTGATGAGATTTCAGCCACAGCTCAGAAGGGGAACCTGCTCAGCTCAAGTAATCTACTGATATGAAGACTGTTCTAGGATATATGATTTTTAAGGTATTTGCATTGAAAAGTGACAAATTTGATGAAAAAAAAAAGATACAAACCCCTTAGTTTAGGAAATGAGAGATGAAAGATGAAAACATTTCGATGTCCAAGCTTTTTATACCCTTTTCTTCCATCATTTCTATTATTTGTTTCAGACATGCCAGCTAAGAAGTAAGTCTAAACAAGAATTAAAGCCAGGGTATCTTGTTCTCAGGGCATTGCCGAACACCCTTTATTAACCAGTGGCATAAATGGTGCTGACAGTTCAAGAGAAAAGTATTCTTTCTTATTTATCTTTTGCTCTCTGTCAGCTGCAGAATAATACTTGCAAACTGATTTAAGCCTTGGCACACACTGACTCCTTTAGGTTAATGAAATCAGATCTCTGCCCATATCCTTAAGTACTTGAATCCCACCTGGATTCTGTGTAAAATGCACGAGAAAGCAATAAACAAAGAAACATTTGAGTACCAACCAGTATGAAGGGCGATCATCCATGCCACCATTTTGTGAAAGGTGAGGTTCCTGTCCAGCTGTCGTCTGACACGGGTAGAGCAGCACTTTGGGTATGAAGAAAAAAAGTATTTGAAGACTATTTGTGATGTCTCTGCATACTTACTGAAATGCAGGGGCAAAAAGAGGGGCCCTGAGCACAATAATTGGTGGCATTGGTAGTAAAAATCTGGAATTCCTAAATATAGACAAAAACATTTCCCCCCATACTTCAGAATACGGGAATAACAGATTATGTTTTAACATGTCCCATTGAAACAAAGTATTGGATAATGAGAAAAAACTTAACATCCAGTATGAAAAAAGTATGTATCCTATCTGTGTTAAATTACACGTTCTAAACAGAAGGAGGGATCACAGTCTGCCATGGCAGGGTGACTGCCTTGGTAGAACCTCAAGTTGCCACCTAGCATCAGGATCCTGTTGTGGTTCACACTGTAGAAATGGACTGTAAAATTTGGGTATAACCGTCTCAGAGAGCTCCCACCCCAAATGTACTAGTCCATTATGGTCGATAATATGAAGTGATTCCCTCCCCAGAATACTGGCTGTACTTGTCAGGCATTCACTTACAACTTGTTGCTGGAGTTACCCAAAGAGAAACAGAAAGAAAAAAAATCTCTGCTGATATAAACTGAAGAAGTTGGTTCTTAAGAAAAACAGAATGATATTTTCATTAAGAATGATGACAGGTTCTTAACAGACCCCATCTAAATTGTGCTGTGGTCAGCGGGAGTTTTCCTATAACTTCAAGTTCCTGTAAAGCTAGCATTTGCTGTCTCCACACAGTAGAAAGCATGATTATCCTTTATTGTATCTTTATATTGCTTTTGCTGACTGGCAAAGGGAAGAAAACATTATGCAAACTAACACAAACATTTCCTCATAAGAACCATGTAGATGTTTCACACAACAAATTAAGAGAGACCAAAAAATTCTCCCAACTGCGTGCTGGACGTTAACTTTGCAGATGGCAGGGTGAGGTAACATATTGTCCCAGCTAATAGGGTGGAGGTGATCATCCCAACCATCCAGGAGTGAAACAGAAGAGGGGATGGTGAAACACCGGAACAATTTAATTTCTGCTTTGTTCTTTACATAGTGGAGATATACCAGCAATGGCCTTACTCTTCCATACCAGTCCATTTCTAAATATCCCATGAGTATTAACTGTACAGATAAATAGATGAACAGGGAACAGTTCTCTCCTTTGGTTATTCTCCAGCTGTGACATTGATTAAAGGGCAGACTCTAACACTCTGGGGCTATTGCAATGACTTCAGTAAACTGTAACAACAGCCAGGAGAAATTTGGCCTTCTCTGTATCATGTCTCTTGAGTCACAATTAAAAAGATTGTAGAATAAACTGTAGCACAGTGAGGAAGTGGCAACTCGGCTTGACCGCCTTGATCTTGCTGTTTAAGAAGAAGGCCAAGCAATGGCAAAATGCTGTAGCTAGATTCAGTAGTGAGGCTCATTAACGACAGCAATGAATACAGCAATAAAGGGCTTGCAAAGACAATACAGCTGTTCTTTCAATTAATAACAAATAACTTTGTAGCATATGATTTCTGGTTGGCAGGATGTAAAGGGCAAGAGTGGTCGGCACTATCTTATTGAACAGTGCATTTGAACAATTCTCCCCTCTCCTTAACCCCAATGACATTGCTGTTGGAAAGGTCACTACCCTTTCAATAAGTTATGTGACATTTTAAAATCCTGATTTTTCTTAAGAGATCCTCCCAGGTGTTACTTGCAGAGCATAGCTAATTAGAGACAACAGCAGAACAAGCACAAGCAGCTGTGCCCCTGCCCTAAGGCCACCACAGTCCTGACACTACCACTGGCACACTAGGCTGTGCATGTTTTGCCTAGGATGTAAAATTACCTCCTTCCTGAGGTATAGCAGCTTTTTATTGCAAAAAGCAGCTGAAGTTAAACAAACTCGGTCTAACAGTCCTGTTTTATGCCCCTACCTTACCTCCTTGCTCACCCTCAAAACCCTCTGCTTCCTCATACAGCACTATTAGCAAGAGAGCGAGCTGCAGGCAGGCAGCAGACACAGAGCTGTAGATCTCTGCATGATTCTCACTTGCAAATTGGGTGTAGCCTGAGTGAGACTGTATCACAGTGGCCAAGGCAGAAGGACTTACTCTGTAGCTTGAATACTAAGATAAGAGGGACAGTTTTGTCGGGATCCTGGTTAGAAAAGTCTAGCTATAGATGATAGGAGATTCGCAATTCAGGACAAGTAGCATAAAGTCCTGGCTGGAATACAGTTCTCTGATTCCTTGGAATCAGTTTTTAGCCTTCCAGTGCCATCTCCAAAAGTGTCTTCAGCTCTTTCATTGCTTTGACCTCAGAAGACATCTGCCCAACCTGCTTTCAGCTCGACTGCCATGGAATCTATTTCAGACCTCATGAAGGCCTTGTATGATCAAGAGCTCATCAATATTTTCCAGTTGCATTCATCCAATAGCAAAATTAATTCTTACTAAATTTGCATTCATTATTGACTTCTACAGCCTGGGGAGTCAGCTTTAAATTTTGGCAGATTCTAGTTGATCCTTCTCAGGGCAGGGGAAGAACAGCTTTAACCCTACAGTTTTACTCACTATTCTTTTTCCTTTGTACATGGGGGGTATGGCTGTCTGTTTTTGTAGCATCCCAGCATCTGAAGGGGTATAGCACAAGACTGAAAGCTTGATCTGTGCAGTTCCAACTTTATATTTCTAAGTGTTATGCCTTAAAAAGGCCAGGGCACTGGCCTTACTCCTAAATGTAATTTAGGAGCTTAATGTGGCAGACGCGTCTCATTTATTCAGCCACACTGACTGTCAGGATATATGTACTAGATGCAGGTACAGCCTGTGTTGCCTCAGACTATTTTCTTATTACATTGGACCCCACTCTCTTCCCCAGTGAAGGACTGTTGAAACACTGCATCTATTTTATTACTTCCTCTTTTGCTCTGCTTTTTCAGACCCCGCAGGCCGTCTCATTTGCATGAAAGAATTTGTGCTAGATTTACAAATTAAAACCAACTCCTGTGAACTAGTTTTGTTGACCGTGTGTATATTAAAGAGGCTAGAAAGAAAGGAGGAATCATTATATATTTGGAAGGATAGTTCATGATCTTGAGGAGAATATTGCTTTTTTACTGCACCGTGGTATGCATTGTCTGCATTATTTCTGCTGTAATAGCCAGAGATCTAGAATTCTGCAGTGTGATACAGTCAGTACTATCACAGGAGGCTTCTCCAGCTGTCACTTAGAATCAGTTGTCCCTTTCTTAGTGGTGGTTCCTCAGTGCTGTATATAACATTTGCATTTGGGAGCTAGAAATGGTCAAATGGCCTGCGAACTCTTTCATCCCGAGACAGAAATGCAGCTCAGACAAGAAAGAATGTAGTTTATGAACCAGCTGAAAAAAGTCCCTTTCTGAAAGTCTGTGAAAGACTACATTTACTTTAAGAACTGAACATACAAAGACAGAAGACATGGGCTAATATCTCCCTCTATAAATGGGTGTTGCATCAGTGACAAACAAGGCAAATGTGTGTAAACACCACCCACAGCTGCTGCCAGACAGAAGAGGGACTTTTCATCCTGGGCAGCATGGTGCCCAGGAGGCAAGAAAAAAGGGAAGACTCGAAGGAGGCCAATTCAAGGCTAAACCTCTCAACAGAGCTCTAGACACACCATTGGCATATAGACCTCAGACTTGCTCATAGCAAAACTCAAGGTTTATCTGTTTCTTAAAAGAGGACATCCCCAAAGTACGGTATATTTGGGGAACTTGGATGGAGTTGCTTGGTATATTTGCAAGGCTGCTTGGTTTATTATCTTTCATAAATTTTGAAATTCTTTCTTCATCTTACCGCACTTGATCCTCTGAGGAAGGAGAGCAAGTTTCGACATACTGGCAGCAGGATCAGCATGCAGTTGAAATTCAGACAAGCTGCAGGGGCCCTTGCCAAAGCCAAAGCGTGCTGTAATTGAAGAGATGCTGTTATTAAATGCATTACCTAAGACGTTATCCAGGACATGGACAGGCACAGATTTCATTTATGTATTATATCACAACTTTTCATGAGTGTGAGATCTACAGTAAATTAACAATGTTCACATTTCGGAGCAGTCATGCTCTGGCCAAGTCAGAGACACATATGCAGGCAGAACACATTCCTCCAGATAGACACCTTCTATTTCCAGTTTTGGAATAATATGGTTGTACGAAAACCTCCCTGTCATGTCTGACAATCAACGGCCAAGCACAGATGCAAGTCTAAGCCATTAGTAGAATTTTCTGTCCCAGGGCTGTAAAGAAAGTCTCACTGCTGTGGTTTCAGTTGGCTGGGGGGTTATGGTGGACAGAAGGAACAGCTTATGAGGGAAGCAGTTTTATGTTCTCTGTTGTCAGTAAAGGGAGTCTAGGGAAATTTGTTGCTTCATCTTTTAGGAATATGTTCCTTTAATGTTGCTCTTCACATCCTGAATGATTTCAGATTTTTGAAAAAATACTGTTTGAAAGGAGGGAATAATGACCATATTAATCCAAACACAATGAAGGGAAGGAAAAGGTAATGTTACTCATTGATTGGGACCCTCTCAGGTTTCAAATCACAGTTACTTACTTGGGGTTACACTGAGCTCTAGTTATCCAAGCACAGGTCTCTGTGACTTCAAAGGCAACTGCAGCATGATTGCAAAGGACAGAATTTGATCCATAGATCTGAAGCTGTATGCAGGAGGGGATTTCATGCTTTGTTGAATTAAACCATGGCTCTGCAAACCTTTTACAAAGTGCTGTGTTCTGTAATTTGAAGCTTAGACTGATTTTTATGTCTGTGATCAGGCTTTTAAAATATGTGAACAAATGAATTTTCTCTGTCAATTGGTCATGACCCATGGTAGCTTTGGAAGCAAGTTTGTAGTAGGACACATAATGCTGCATTAACCATTGGGTTATATTGAATAGCCCAGGGTCCAGGATCACTCGGCTACTTGACAACTATTCACACACTTGATGAATATGTGAATGATGATTGCTTTTCAGAGCTAATAGCTTTGTAAACTATTCATGCTGTGAAAAATAATTGCATGGGGAAATGATCGCACAATAGTTCAATGGCAGTATTTTATTCATCTTTTGCTTAAAAAAGCAGCCACAATGCACATTCACTTTAATTACCAGGAGCATAATAGTTACCTGAAAACATCTTTAGAATGGGACCTCTCAATTTTGCTTACCAGCTTTCTTTTCAGAAGCACTGGACATCTATCTGCATTCTGTTTTCTGTTTGCACGTGACTTTTAACTCCTAAGTGAACCTGCTGCTCCAGCCACTTGATCCTGTTTCAATCAAATAAAAGTAGGGAAAAAATGCTATGTGCTCAGTCTATGCCAAGATAATACATGTTTTGTACTTACGCCAAGGAGTACTCTGGTGTAGAAGAATGTTGGTGGGACATCATATGCAATATAGTACCACCAAAAGAGGAAGACATTTAAGCCCAGCCACACAAGCTGAAAGAGAAATGAACAGGAAACTACAGTTTGTTGTTAGAGATCATACATCTGAATTTACACAGTTCAGATAATGGTCAATTAGTTCATTGTGCTCCTGTTTGCACAGAGAGGCATACTGCAGGGTGTGAAGGGCTCAGCAGGGGTGACAGAAATTTTTCTGGTGGAAGTGGGCTCTGATGTATGCACACAAGAGTACAGGAGCGGCTTTAAACCAAAATACAGCAAAGGGTAGCCGAAACTTTTGCATAGCTCAAGGGGTTTAGACATGATTATATAAAGACCATCATATTACAGGTGGTATTAGCTAAATCTGTGAGTCTGGTTGAATCTCCAAACATCATTAAAGGTTAGGGGCTCTTCCAAATGGCAGTTCCTCAGACATACTAACCTATGTAAGAGGAAGACTTAGGAGCCAGGCCAAAGGACAAAGCAGCTTGAGATCTAAATGTAAATGGCCTAAATTACACCTGAGGCCTAATGTTTTCTGTTGAGTAGGAGAGACTAAAGGTCTGAAATCAGCATGCAGGAAATATTCAACACAGGCAATTTGGTAGTGTTTAGACTACCCAAAACTGGGCTGCTTCATAGCTGTACTAAAGTATTGTCTCAGGCTTGCACATCCTACTCTGCAGGTTTCTTTAGGAACAGAGAAGTTATTAGCCCTTCTCAAAGCTATCTAAGGCAGCTACAAGCTCATCTGGCCACAGAGATCATAGTGAATCTGGCCGTTTGCCCTTCTGGAGATGGTTGGCTGATTTCACATCCCATAGTGAAACCAACCTGTATCAGTGCACCCTCAGAAATTGTGACATTACAGTCCCTCACTCCTCCTAACCCATACTTCTTGCTAGTTCTTCAGCCCAGCTGACACTGTAAAAAGCTTGGGATCAGTTTAGATCTTGAAAACATCTTACCCTTGTGGCATAAATATAGGGAAATGAAGGGATTTCCACCTGGGTAAGGCAGAAAATCGTCATTAAAAACCCAAGCTCATCTCAGGATTAAATGCTTAGGATACGTATTTAAAGTGAGAGTGTGCAACTCCCATTTATGCCAGCCTGACAGCATGCCCAGAAGACCAAGATGTTTGGCACGATCCTTGATGGTCTCTCACAGTTCTTCTTGGTGTTGACCCATAGGGAACATGGAGCCTTTGAAAAACACTGCAGCACCTCTGGCAACTTGGGTTGAGTTGCAGAGTTACAAGCCACCCATGCTCTTTAGCTAGGACCAGTGAAGGCAGCACTGGCTGGGGTTTAGGCTGCCATGTTTCTGTTTTGTTGGGGTAAAACAATAGGAGTCATGGCTGTCCTGTTTCTATCAAGCACTGGACAACCCTGTACCTAGTCAGTGTGCTGTAGAACTGTACAGGACAATGCAGAACACTTCAGAAAGGCTTCAGTGAACTGTCCTTTTAGCTGGTTTCTTTATCAGTGACTTTGCTGATTTCCTTCCCTATTAGTGGACCTTGTTACAGCTTTCAGACTATAAAACCAAATTCCTCGTTTGAACAAAATAAGGGTCTCTTACTTAATTCTTTTAATATTTCAGTTCTGGTGGAAAAAAACCCAAAACATGCCAGAATTCACGTCTTGGCAGTTTCAACTTCCTCAACTCACTGAAGGTGACAGCAAACACAGTTACTCCTTTTCAAAGCACTAAAGTGCCAGGGTTATAGTCCTAAACTAGAGCTACACATCTACAATGTAATATGTAAGTATCGATGGTTCATAGCAGCAGAAATACCTTTTTGAATAAAGATGTTCACATTTCAGTCACCACAAATATGTAAGTTCTATGTCTTCTTTTTCTTCCTCTCAGTATTTACCTGTATTAACCACACTCAACAACAATACCTTAACTGGTATTACATTTTGCTGTTGTACATGTTTTTATGTATATATTTATAAAATTCTATACCTATTGTATCACACTGTGAAGTGAAAAAAGGAAAACAGTGAAATACTAACTTCTGTCTAAGTTTTCTCCAAGGAGGACTGCCCTAATTTACTCTTTAGCACTTTTAAATGTGACTGGGATTTTCAGTACTTTAAAATCTTGCTAAGAATCAATTTAATCTACTTTCACAGCCACTCTATGCAAGCTGCATACAAACTCAATTCAAATACTAAGTGTCTTAATGAAGGATTCATGAATCTCTTCTCTAAATTCTGGAATCTGACTCCAATACAAATTTTATACCATCAAGGCACTGTGCTTTCAGTTACACCCACTTCTGTTTATAAAAGTGCAAGAAAGGGTGGTTGTTCTAATTGCTTTCCCTGTTGAAGCACACATAGTTAAGTGAGATGTAATGTTATTTGTTTTCATTAAGTCACTGTTGCAGCCAAAACCCCCAGATACTTAAATATTTCTAACAAAGCAATTGAAAGGTAACATATGCTATTTTCTCAGTTGACAATGAAGCCTACAGCAACTGAGATACCAGACAGAGCTCCTTAAAAATTATTCTCCCAAAGTGTTTCACTGCGCTTGCTGCCCTAGTTTCAGCATAATTCTATGAATCGTTCACTGGCATAGGGAGAACTGCTTAGTACAACTTTCTGTAGAACTTTTTACCAGACATAAATAACAATAAAAATTGTACTTACAACGACGAAGATGGACAGTCCTTCATTCTCTACCCAGTTACCCATGATTGCCTGACGAGCATGCACAATGGCCCCGTTCTTTCTCAGACAGCCTCTATGTCTTCTCTCATAAGGAAGTGAGAGTAGAAGCTTGCAGCAACCTGTTTCCTTTCTCATTCATTTAGGAAATAAGTTAACATTGAATCATGTCCATACTCCTGTTTCAAACATGTCTCTACCATCTTTACATATAACTTTCTGTAACTCAAGTATATATAAACTATTGAAATAGACTATTTTTTCCTTGCGATACAGAGGATGAAATAAATAAAATAACTGGTCAGGTTTTCTGCTAAAAAATGCATTGCCACTTTATATAACTTTCAATGCTGAAATGTAATACAGAATGCACAGAAGAGTTATCTCTTCCCAGCCTTGTCTTTTTTTATCACCTCAGGTCTGAGTTGCCGTTCCTGCTGATCCTCTGATAAATAATCACTAGAATCATTTCTCTTCCAGTAATTCAATGTCCACAGAAGCTTCCAAATGTAATCTAACACTCTTCTTGTCTGGTACATGCAAGTGTTGCTGCTTTGTCTCTGCTCGGGCCAAAACTGAGCACATGTGTCACTAGATAGGCTATTTTTCATATTTTGCAGTCTCACAGGGTCCCCAGCCCCAGGAACCATATCACTATATAAGAAAGAAATTAAAGAAAGCATTTTGCTTTTGTGATTAGAAAGAAAAATATGGGAAATTGGCCAAATGTATTTCATAGCTTACAAGCCAGAGAGTTATTTATCCTAAGTGTATTTGTTTGGAAAAAAAATAATTAAGGGAGTTTAATGATTTCTGAATGTTTGGCCTCTGTGGTATCACAATTCCCAAACCCACAATAAAGACTGCAAAATGGTAGTTTGGAGGAAGCATTGGGATTAAGAGGTACCATCCTTCAGCAAGGTCCAGGCCCTAGGGAGGAGCAAGGCATCCAGACCTGCCTCCCACTGGCTCGCTTGCCCGTGTATTCCACAGAATACAGATTTCCTCCCAAAGTGACTGACACAAGCCTGTCTCCTTTCCACACAGGTGAAGTGCATGTACGTATGGTGCTCTTTAAAGACCTTTTTAGGCTTTAGAAAGTAGCAGAAGGGCCGTTCGAGTGGTGGTGTCTCTCTGCCAGAGCTGCGACACCTTGTTGAACCCTGCAGAATTTCACGGCTCTGAAAGCCTGAGCAAGCTCGGTGTAGCTTTGTGTCATGCAAACAGCTTTAGGGCACAGTGATGTTTTCACAGGCCTGATCCTGCACCTTCTGGAGTGAACAGCAAGCTTCTTACCATGTTTGTATGACTGAAGTTTGCTCTCCAGTGTAAATGCTGATCTGATCCACGACTGAGGGCGAGATGGTGAACAGCTAATGAGGGCAAGAGCTGGAGAGATGGGATAAAACCTGCGTGACTCAAATCCGTCAGAAAAATGACTCTAAGCCTATCTTACTCTGGACTCACTTAAAAACTAGCTTTCTTGGGGCTTGATTCTGGCAGCGATGAGACATTTGGTCATGATGTAAAACTGAGGATGAGGGGAGCCAGGGCAAATACCTGTGCTCTGGCTAGTGGCTCTCTTCCTGCTTCTACTTCCAACATCCCACTGCCTTCACTAAATTTCTCCTGGAATACAGCCTCTATAAGGTGTCATAACTGGGACTTGAACAAAGGTCCATTACAGAAAAAAACTCTTACATTTCTATGTTTTTTCTAAACCACAGCTATCTGAATGATACAGTGACTTCTGCATTGTTATTCCTTCTTGGGATGTATAGAAGTAATGGCTCAAATGTAACCCAGGGATGAACAGCAGCCATTCGTCTCCTCACATAGGCAGGACTGGCAGTGTTTGAATAATTTTCCTCCACAGAAGCCTCCCAAGCATCAGTAACTGAAAACCAAAATGAAGTCTTCAAAACCCATTAAATGAGGATTGCAGCAGCCTCATTTGACAGGCTCTGTGGTGGGCCAGGCTCTCCCATGGTATCAGTCGCTTTGATGGCCGTCCCAAATGGATGTCAGCAGAGGGTCTGGGCCCCCATATTTTTGTGTGTGGAGGAAGTCTTTGGGAGCTGTTTAGCTAGAGTGGTTGGGGAAGGAAAGAAGGGGGGCAGTTCTGATCTGTGGATGTCCATTCTTGCTGTGAAGACTAACCTGTTCTCCCTGCCCAGAAATGGCAATACTCTCGCTGCCTTTTTCTTCCCCTTAGTTTAGGCCAAGTTGTTTACGGCTTCTCTGGGGTGGGCATCCAGGATACCCTGACCTTTGGCAGTCCTGCCTTGCCTGGAAGCTCCTCAGGCACCAGGGCCACTGAAACACGGATTTACTGGCTCAGGAGTTTTCTGGCAGGCTGCAAATCCAGCAGGGGCTGATCTTAGATCAGTCACAGCAGTCGCACAATCTGACATCCTCTTAACAGCATGAATCAGAATGTATTTCAGCTACTCCCAGCCTAGCAAGTTCTCAAATGCACATAGCTGATCTCACTGCCTGAACTCAAAAGAAAGGGTTGAGGTGCTGGATCCTTCCGCAGCTGGTGAGTTCTGGTGCTCCCTGATGTTTGTGAGTTTTCCCATTAATTTCAAAAGTGACAGGATAACACACAGGAAACTTTGCCTGGTTGCTGCAAGTGACAGGTGCGAGTAAAACTGGTATCAAAACCACCCACGCATCACCCCTGATTTAGTTCTGGTGCTTGCATCTTCTGAATGAGTGAAACCTCTTTGCTATAATATTACAAAGATTTGCATGGTTTGTACTTTGGTCTAATTTGACAAATGTGCCCTGTACAAGAAAAGGCAACATTGGCAGCTGTGTATTAATTACATAGGAGTGTGTAAAACTGGAGCATGGAAAAAATTAAACACTTTCTCATTCTGTTTCTAAAATTTCCTTCTAGCTAGCTGATTACGCACAGCAATTTTCATCCTTCTTTGCACTGAAAAGTTTGGTGAACAGTCATCCTTTTGCAGCATGACAGTTTTGCAAAAGTATTCAGATCTCAGGGTTCTTCATTGCCTTGCAGTAATTTTACCCCCTTGCTTAGGAATTAATATATTTCCTCTCCTGCTCTGTGCAAGAGTGTTCTGTATGTTCCTGCGCAAATTTAATGCCAGACAGTTGCAATGGGCCTAGGTGTTTCACACCTGCCTCCTAAAAGGGACAATGTAAAATTCTGCATCTATAAACCCCAAAAGAGAGGGATATGAAGAACAGAGTGAAAGAGACCCAGCTCCTGCATTGCTGAGGATGTTGCTGAGCTGAGGTTGCTGGGCTTCTTCCCATGTAGCAGGAGGAAGGCTAAGGGGAGGCCTGGATTAGCCTGTTTTATTTTGTAGGCTGAAGTCTTTATTTTGCATGCTGTGCAATCCTTGTTTACCAGTTTTCCCTTGATTCTACACCAAAGAGGAAGAAGCAGACAAGAGACTTGTCAAGCTGTCTTTCCTGAAGGGACTGCCTTCACATGCAGCCTGAAGCTGTCACTGCATGCACTTGCCTTCAGTCAAGAGAATGACATAGTCTGAAACTTCTGCTCTTTCTGTTTTGTTTACAAAATTCCATGCTGAGATGATGGCAGAAAAGCAGATAGATGTAAGCCAGGAAAAAAATGTTAGTGAGACTCCAGTAAGGACTGGCAGATCCTTCTATGCCTTTGCTTTACACTATAACCCTCAGTGTAGTTCCCTACTCTGGTACTTCCTCACACTGCCTTTTGCAACGATCATGAGACACCCATGTGCCGTATTCAAAAAAATCCATGTATGACCCAGACGCTATTTGCCAAATCAGTCTTGGCTTGAAGTCAAACAGCACTATCACAAAACAGGTCAGAATGGCTGTGCACTGCTACGTTACTGGAAGGAAGAGCCACCACCAGCAATGATGTACCCTGTCTAAGTACAGATAGAGATTTTATTACGTTAAGGTGGTTTCCAGGTAGAGCTGGAGTAAAGTTAGGATAGCGTAATCTCCCATGCGTAAAGGCAGAGGCCAAAATAACCTGGCTTCATGTGGGACTGAGGGAGAGGGGGCCCAGCTTGCAGCCTTTCGGCAGGGTACCAGGCTTTACAATCTGCTAGTCTGGCTCTGGAACTGGAACACAACTATCATCTAGTTGCTTCTCCCTGTGTAGCCAGACTTCTTGTCCCATGGCTTCGGATCTACTACCTTTACACATGCCTGTGATAGCCTGGGGTAACTCTTCTCTGCCTGGAGAGAGGGACTTCACCAGAAGCTGTTGACCAGCAATTTCCCTGCTCAAAAAAACATCTTGAAAGATGCGAGAGGGAGGGCAGTTTTCTCCTTATCCTCTTCCCCTGCGTCCCCTAGAAGACTTTCAACCCAGACGTAACCAGCTGAGGCTTCAGGGCAGGAGCAGGAGCCAGAGGGAAGCCGGTGGTTCCCCAGCCACAGTGGGGCTGCCTGCTGCGGCCTGCGGCCTGTGGCTCTGCAATGCCACCCGCTGGGCAGCACCCACTGGCCCAGCCTGCCACCAAATGTGGAGTTCACGTTTTGTATTAAATGTTAATTTGCCATTCAGGGATCAGCGCTTCCACAGGGAAATATGTTAGGGGAGAAGAAATCAGAAGCAAGAATGAAAGTCACTGGTGTGAAACTTAGATATAAGTATCAGCACAGTGTTGGTTTGCCGAACACCATGGCCTACAGTCTCCAGGCAGCAGCTTTTTTTTCCCTTTTAACTCAAAATGCCACTTCCTCACTGTTTCCCTCAGGATCCCAGCTCCCACTCACACGGCCCACTGCTTACTGCTGCAGCTATATGCTCCCTGATAGATCTGAAAAATCTAGCCGACTTGACTCATCACAAGCCTTCTGGTGTTAAAGAGAGGCAAGCTGCCTTGGGCTGGGATTTCCCTATTGCTCCCCATCTATCACCTGTCTCTCATCTTTAACTTTGAAAAAGAATTTTTGAAAAAAGAGTGTCTTTTTACTGCATTTGCACAGTGGCTAGAGTTAGATCCATGATGTCACTGTCAGCGTGTTTGTTAGGGTATTATTATACAGGGAGACAGCCTAGGAGCATGCACAGGCACCCAAAAGCCATCACTTCACAGAAGGGTCTGTAATCCCAGGTCTAAACTAAACCTGTACTATGTCCCGATACAGCTTTATCCATTGGCTGGCTGGCTGGCTGTGTTACAACAGGGGAAGAATGGCTTCAATATAACTACAGAGCCATAGAAGTATTCTAGTATCCCCCTTCACGCTCAGGAACAGCTACCTAGCATGAACACCTTAGTGCCTACACCCTACCTATGCAGGTCTGTATTACTCTACATTGCTGCAGTTTGTCTTATAAAATACAAATGAGTGCTGTGATAGCTTTTTACTGATCTTCTCTCTCCCAGTCCTCAGCATGGTGGTGACAGGGTGACCCAGGTCAGTTAGCAGATGCCTGTCCATGACCAGACACCTGACAGATACAACCTCTAGCTCAGTCCTGTTTGTACCGACAACTTTTTTCAGTAATATCAATAGGGGAAGCACTGAGGAATGATGTCATTTTAACGGATGTGTCTAAGCAAGATAACATGATACAATGAACTGTGGAACCCAGGAACAAGCTTGTGCATTGACTTTATCCTGCAGCTAGCACTGGAACGGGTTTCCCAGAGAGGTTGTGGATGCCCCCAGCCCTGGAAGTGTTCAAGGCCAGGTTGGATAGGGCTTTGAGCAACCTGGTTTAGTGGAAGGTGTCCCTGCCCATGGCAGGGGGGTTGGAACTAGATGATCTTTAAGGTCCCTTCCAACCCAAACCATTCTATGATTCTATAATTCTATGATTCTTAAAATGTGGTTCATCCCTGTGCCAAGACTCAGCATGAAGCCTATGTGCTGCTAAATTGTACTTAAACTGCCTCTTAATATAGAATTACACTGCTCCAGCCACACAATCACTGGACTTTTATGTTTCCCTTCACTCATTTGTCATGATAAAGCTTTTTAACTTCGGATTTGCCGTGAAAACTTGGACACTTCTCTGAGTAGCTTGCAAAGCACCACCTGGCTTAAGTTACATTCAGAAGCTTGGAGGCATCCATCCATCTCTTTGGAAACTTAATGAAGACACAAATGACACACAACCTGGGCTTCGAATAGGGATTACTTTCTTCCAGGCTGAATTACCATTGGATTAATAGCTACTGAAGCCTCCTGTTGCAAGACTGTTTACAGCACTTTATACATACCTGCCTCCCTCCCTCCCTCCTGTAATACATTTTTAACACTTCCAGAGAAACCACTATTAAAAATGAAATTGAGTGGATTAGATTGGGGAATACCATTTCCAAATATTATTTATTCATTTTCTTTCTTGCTTTTATGATCTTTTAAAGGTTTGACTGTTTAATGATACTCTGCTATTTTCATTGCTCAGGCTTTCATGGGAGTAGCAATAGGCAGGAGATACCTCAGTTCTTTCTCAGTTGGATTTAGAGATCTTGCTCCTGTGTAGTTTTCTGCCAAAGCTAAGGGAGCTGTGTCCACCGGAATCAAAATCAGAGCTTTTGACTGCTAATTACAGTGACCTACAACACTTTCTTTTGTACTCTGGGACACAACCCCACCTCGCTGAGACTTTTGCTACCTGGCAGGGAGGGTCTGTCAAATCATACTCCAATCCTTTGCTGATACTTTCTTCCACATAAATATGCTCTTACACATGTTAAAATTGCCTTTCGTTTTCTAGTACACTCTAACTTCCTGTGAATGAGTGATAAGCATAAGACCATAGGCAGTTTTTGTATTTTAATTTTAGATCTCCCATTAGTAAATCTTCCCTTTCCCTTGCCAATTTTTTTTCTTTTCTTGCTTGGAGAGACAACTGCTCATTTGCTGTTGTACCCTGGAAAGAACAGTGATGTATGGTTTATTAAGATAGCAGCTCAAACACATAAGCCCTCGATTGCTACAGGACAGGTGATTTATAGGTGTTTGCTAATGTATTCCTGCTTGGGGCCCTTGGGGGCTTCCACTTCATTTTGTACCCATGGCAAATTATGCTGACGAGTCAGGTGTAATTGGCAGTTGAGTCATTTGATAAGCTAGTGCTACAGCACTCTTTACCTTTCCCTGAATTTGCCTCACTATCAATCTTTATGGCACAACATCAACATCATTACTGAGGTCCGTATTTCACGGCAAGGCAGAAGTGATTTTTCACTCTTTCTTACATTCCTTGCCTGGTCCCACATGATAGCCTGTCTCCCCTGCAATGTTTTCACTTTCCTCTTACTCTGAAGTAGTTTGGTTTGTTTCTGATGTACACAGCCAAATCACCATAAATACGACTTAGCATGTGCCATGTCTTAGGCTTCTCCATTTGATTATATTTTATCTATCTGTAAAGAATGGACACTGATTTTTCAGGGTGTCACATCTTGTCAGCTGCTGAAGAAAACATGATCCAAGCAGGAACCAGCCAGCTACCACATGGTGTTAAAAACTCTCTGATATATTGCACAGGTCATTGTTTTTCTTTACATGCATATGGAAGGTGGAATCAGCTAAGCAAACTGCACATGTTATGTCAGTGGTAATATTTCTCTTCTGATCATTAGCATGGAAATTACCTATTTGTGCTGAGATACAGAATATAAAACTAACGTGCATACTGCAACA
This sequence comes from Pandion haliaetus, assembly GCA_013401275.1. Classification (NCBI taxonomy): domain Eukaryota; kingdom Metazoa; phylum Chordata; class Aves; order Accipitriformes; family Pandionidae; genus Pandion; species Pandion haliaetus. The sequence goes on along the minus strand of VYZV01039013.1, from coordinate 4,830 downwards.
CTATATAATTAACACTATGCTGGTATTAAGACAGACAAACAACAGAGAAAGATAATTTTTTTAAAAATTGAGGCTATGTCTAGGCCAGGTGGACCTTCTTAGTCTCGGAGGCTGGGTACACCACCTGGCTGTACCTGGACTCTGTACTGGGGCTTGCACCGTGCACCTCGGAGACCACCAGTGGATAACTCCAGGCGCACCATCAATGCAAGGGGTTTCTGAGTTGTCCCTGTCACAACCCAGGCTGGAAAGACCAGGGAGTCGTGTTGAGTTCGGAATTCCTTCAAGCTAAATTAAGGTGAAACGACACAAAACAATCAGTTAAACATTTTATTCGTGGCAGAAGCAAACTGAACTTGGGAGGCATGACAGTAGGTGGTGGGGTTTCTCACAAGAGGAATTGGCATGGAGCTACCTCAGTGACCTGTGTAATGCGCGGTAACCATATACCTCATTTCAGGGAATAAGGTGAGCCCTCCCGTTGGGTCAGGAGGTTCAGAACAGACCCCCCTTGCTCTCTAGGCTCCTTCTCAAAGAGGAGCCCTGGGGCAGCTGGATCCACTCTTAGTCCCAGACTTGGTCAACGGTTTATGTCTAAAGGGATGAGGTGTAGGGATTATGGAAAAGGAAAAGGAGAGAACAAGACAGAGAGAGAAAAAGGAAAAGAGAAGGATTTCACCGGTCCTGAGTCCAGCGTTGGTCCAGTCAGCCGAGGGGTCCGGTTCCGGTGGGTGTGTGCACCTGGGGCTTCAGTTTGTGCCCTTTTATCATCCTTGCCCCTCCTTCGGGCGGGCACCCGAACTCACTAGGCTGATTAGGTGTCATGAGTGGTTTGTGAGCCTTTGGGAAATGGGTCGGTGGGCTTGGGGGTAGTTTGGGGAGTATCTTCCCCTTCCCTGCAGACGTGATCTTTGGCCATGCGTGGTGAGCTGCCCTGCTCAGCACATCAGAACCAGGAGCTGTGCACCCTCCAGCACGGCCTCCCACTCCTGCTGCTGATGGGTGCTGATCTGCTTCTTTTCACCTGGGGTTCCTTGCTGGGCAGAGTTCATCGTTGTTAAGCAGAACTTGCCCCACCACAATGTTTGAGACATTAAGTCTCTCAGTCTCTCACAGCCCCACGTTTTTGTAGGTTTGCAGTAACTTTTTTTTTTTTTCATAAAATATTCCTTTTTCTCATGTTCGGTCTTTTTTCCTCCTTGTTGCTTAAAAAATATGAAAGGCAGGGCTGGGGGGAGGAATCCACGCACACAATGAAAAAAAATATTTAAGGAACACTTAATTACTCTGCAGTTGTAAGGCTCCCTTGCTTTCCTTGTAGATCCAAAGTTGATGCTACTCCTTTTTGAAAATTTCCTTTCCGTTCTAATTTTTTTTTAAATGACACCTGCATGTTTTTGAGTTACTGTACTGCCCACTATTACTAAAATTTTCAATGGGGCAATGAAGAATTGACACACTCCATGACCTCAGCCCTTTTCACGGCCATGCAACTTTGGCTCTGAAGAGCAGGCTTACTGAAAAATGCAGCTGAGTGTTTCACTGTGCCTTGTTTCTCCATTTAAAATGACCCCCATGAAGCAGCAGAGGAAGGAGGAGCAGCTAGGACATATATTCTAGAGAACATAACTGGTGTTATGAGGGCCATCAGCTGCAAAAACTAAAGCAATGGCAAGCACCTCTCTTTTCTGTTAGCTGCTGAGTTTAGCACACATCTTACTACAACACAGACTTAGAAGAACTGCAAATCCATGCATAAAGACAACAAATGCAACACTGGTGCCTCATCTGTAAGGTGCTGTGCTACTGTTCTGATATTTAGCTCCCGCTCTAGAAGCTAGATATGAATTAATCTTCACCTTGACTACTACCTCTGGCATTGCTCTCCATCTGAATCCACCCCTGATCATTTTCCTGAAAGTATCTGTGGCTGATAAAAGCTCTGTACTGACAGGGCACATTAATCAGATTGAAAAGACTAACTGATGAAAGAAATTTCAAAAGTTAAAAGTATGTAACATTTATTCCCTGTCATTTTCTTTGCTCTGTTGAACTTAAGCAATTATGAACTGAAGGTACAGAACATATGTTTAAGACAGGCTGTTTCTATTTCATTAAATCAGGTCTCACCTTCAGGGCCAAAAAGTTACAGCTGTGATGTTGTTCCAGAAGGATCTCAGTAAGCACCATCCAACTAATTAGCATTCATCCCCTGCTTAGATGTGTTTACCCATTAATGCCAGTCTGTGATTAGACGCCTTTACACACAAGCATTCACATCTGAATTTCACACCTGAAAGGTGAGATTTTCATACCTGAATACAGACATTCATCATCTCTGTAAAACTTAACTTCAGTGGCAAGAGATTTTCCTTACGACTGTGAGAAATCAAAAAAAGGATAAAACTGTTCTTTTTTTCCAGGATATGAAGTTGTCATTCATTCAAGGGAGAGATTCAGTAAACTTTCACATTGTCATTTTGAAGCACTTACCTTTCATTTTGACTTTAGTTTTGGGGTGAATCCGAGACCTAATGGTTTTATTATACTTATTTTTCTTGGTCAGTAAGAAATGACATAAGCCTTAACACCTCTTACTTTTCAAGTCTTCTGTCTCCGGTGAATCAAACTTACCATCTCTGCCAAATTACTATATTTTCATGTTTCTGTGATGATTCCTGAGTGACTAGAGGCAGTAACCTCAATTGCATTTTAAAATACAGGATTATAAATATCCACTATGATGCTTGGCTTGCAAACATTTCAGTTCAAAATCATGTTTTCTTTGGTACATAAGCCCTTCAAATAGGCAGGAAGCAAAAGAAAATTGTTTGTTGTTTTAGACTAGATATTATCAGCTGCTATGGGAAAACATACAGAACTGCTGGGAATTACAAAAAAATCCTCCAATCTTTTTTTTTTTTTAAATTAGATTACAGTTTACCAACCCGAAGTATTCACCAAGTCTGAGCCAGGCTGCAAATGTCACCAGATTGGCTTACAAATAATCAATCTTTTTAAAAAAGGGTTCATTTTAGTTGTCATGCATTTTTCAAGTCTAACAAAACCCTGTCTTTTATTAAATAGTTAGAAACTTACTTTAAATAAGTTGTCCTGCAATCAATCCAACAATACATAAAGTACAATGTCCTGTAGAGTCCGTACTGCAACCTTTAAACTGAAGTGACTCCTATTACCTCCCATGACTTTATGATGTCCTCCTCCTCCTCCTTCCCTCTCTATCTCCTCATTCCCACAACTTCTAGTCCTCTTTCACACTAAGGGCAAGAGGTAGCAGGTATGTGAATTGCTGAGTGATACACAGGTTTTTAACACCTAAAGCATGCTGATTGCCTGGCTTGTTAAGCAAGAAGATCATGCTGAAACCTTTCTTAACAGTAGGAACATTTTACCAGTTCCCATCTTTTCCTCCTGGAAGCTGATAGTCTTCACAAAGCTTGTATAAAACTGTTTTATTTCCTCAGATATCTGCCCTCAGAAAAATGTAGTTTTAATGTCTCCAATGAGTTTGATATGTACTGGGGAGATAGGGCTGACAGAGAAAGCATGTTGTCACATAAGCTTTTCTTTAAGAAACCATGTTGAAAACAGAAGTTACCAACATTGTGCCTAAATCTGAAATTTGTCATTGAAGTTTTAATCGACATTTGATTAAAAAAAAATATGTTGGATACTCATTTAAAAACCATCCCCTGAGACTGAAAATAATGTCTGTAAGAAAGGATTAATTACGTTTCAGGGCACACAGCTCTTACTAGCAGATGGTGGTGTCCATCACGACCCAGACTTCTAAAACCCTTTCTCACTGTTCCTCATTTAAGTGATCTGCATGCATTACAATTTGTTACAATGTAGCTATTTACACCTATATTTTTAAGTACATATTATATATATAAATTTACAAACACTTAAACATGTTACAAAGTTTTTATGCATTTGTGTGCCTCCACAGTAGTCCTTCCTTAGAGTGGATTTTGCTGGCTATTCCCGAGGTCACAGGCAAGCACATGGTAAATCCAGATGAGCATGAAACAAGTGTGCAGGGAAAAGTTACAAGATCCTTTATAAGGTAATGATTTATTTCTGATTCCCAAAGTAAACCAACTAAATATTCTCATCCCGACAATAAATAACCTATACTGATCTTGTTTTGTATAACACTGGTCTCTTAATCTGCCTGCCTCCTACAAAATTTTCTGCTGACCCCAACCAGCTAAACAGCACTGGAAGCACCACTGGTTGGAGCTAAGGAACTCCCAATCAATCACAGATTATTCTTCTGTCAGGTCTGCTTGAAAACAATTCTTCTACTGCGTGGTAACAAGTGACAGTGTGCTACATAACCTTTACCTTGGATTTCTGAAAGCAGCGGACTAAGAACTGATACCAACACAACTTAAGGGAGTGTTTCAACATTTTAATTTGTGTTTTACAAGTATAAAAGAAAACGTATGTATCAGATCTTGCATACTCTTCTAGATGTCAATAATCCTTACTGAGCAATCCTTTGTGTGACTTGGGAGTACTCAAGTGAGTAGTTTTTAACAGTAGCCCTATACCCTTCCATTGAACACATATGCCCCTAATATTAATAGAGGTGAGTAAAACTACAGTAAACTTGCAGCAAGAGATAAGTCATTCATACACACACAACCTTTGCAGCTAATACTATCCTCTCAGTGCAGCCACTGGGTGTACTGATAACAACACTGTCTAGGACTGTCATTATCCTGAGAAAAATTGCCTCTCCTAGAATTATAGCACATTTTAGAAAAACAAGCTCGTCCTTTAAAACATGGGTCTTAGCAG
>VYZV01039012.1:29350-84835 GCA_013401275.1 Pandion haliaetus | reverse complement strand
AGCGGGCACTCCCGAGTCCCCCGTTCCCCCCGCCCCGAGGGTTGCCACAACTCTGCCAGTCGCCTGAGGGAGGCGAGTCCTTTCCACGCCTGTTCCCCCAACTGGTTACCTCCACATCACAACGGACGTGGGGCATAACACGCACACACCCCCCCACGCTCCATTCGCCCAGGCTTTCCGCCTTGCTCCCGGCATGTCCCCCCGCCCCGTGGAGCACGCTCGCGCTGCCCACCCGCGACCGTGGTTTGCGAAGTGCCGGCGCAGCAGCAGTGAGGCGAGGCGGGTGCGGGGGTTGCCAGGGAGGNGTGTGTTCCAAGGCAGGAGGGAACGGCTGGCACAAGGCGGAGCTGGTGCGAAGGCGTTCGCCGGTTTCCCTGAAGTCACTCGCGGCAAAACGTCGAGTGTCAGGCTGACGCGTCTAATTTATATCACGACCACGACGGTGGCACCAGCGCAATAAGTTGGAAAGCGTCTTCATGGATTAATACATTGGAGGATCGTCGTGATCTGACCTTGGGCTAAGAGGCCTCGACCGGCCCTTCCCTCAGAACGACATCCGGCGGTGTCGACTTAAAGGCATCTGTAATGAAGAGTCCACCACGTCTCTTGATAAACCATTTCAATTATTAATTAACTTGCTGAGAGGTGTATCTCATATTCAGGAACAATTTGTCTTACTCCAGCTTCCAATCATTGGTCCTCGTCATGCCTTTATCAGCTTAAGGGGCCATAGCATCAGTGATCCCATGCACACGGGCTAAGACTAATCACTGCATTTTGCTTTGGTAAAATAATTGGACCGACTTTCCCTCACCTCGAGGATCATTCCTGGAGGTATTTCCCTCTCTGTTCTCCACTTGATGAGTGAATTAGCCCTTCCGACTCTGCAACTGCTCAGCACTGGGCCACCAGCAGCAACCTCAGCACCTCCCTCGGCACCGGCCACTTCCGAGGGCCGGGCAGGTCAGGAGAGCTGATCCCTGTCAGCAAACCAGCCCGTTCGTTGTCCTGGTGCGGGGCTGCCTCTTTACGGGACACTCCACACCCTGCTTTGGACCCATTCCGCCTAAAAGCGTGACTTACTTCCTTGCTCCTCTGCATCTGATCTTGCATTAGTGTAAATCAAACTATGTGCTTTATTTGTAGTAGAGACCTGTCCGGCAGCTTGTCACCTGCAGACTCACCAGTAACTTTATTTTCTTCCAGAAAACAGATTATCGTGACACCAAGAACAGATCTCGCTAGGATGCCAGCAGGAACAGGAGCCATATTGATTTTGTGTGATGTTCTTTTTAATCAGAATTTCATATGCTAAATGATGTTTCAGCAGTCTCAACTTCATCTGCGATAGATACCAAGCTTGTTTGTCAAAATCCGTTTCACAGAAGATCATTCTCCACTGCTTGTCTCCTGTATCAGTCTGCGATTTTCTCCAGTACTTGGCTACCAGGACTACCGCTACTTGGATCGCTTTGGTTATCATTTTACAATATTGGCAGTATATTAACACACGCACTCATACTGTCTGTGGAACGTCATCAGCTTCCTAAGCTTTTTTTTTTTTTTTTTTAAAGCGATTTCCCAGTTTTTGAGAACTCAGTCTTTCTGAAAGAAAGCTTGAGTCCAAGTTCTGTGGTACAACAGAATTAATACCTTGAATAGTACTACCAACTGCTTGACATCCTTCATTACTGATGCAGCAGCAAACATCCCTTTGTTATTTGAAGAATCAAATGCACCTCCTCGCTTCTTTCCTGGCACAGGTCGGAAAGAGTTATTGCACGGTTCCCTTCAGCTCGAGGTTTGCCCTCGCGCGGGGGGCAGAGCCCAGCCGGTGCCCGCGCTGCGCTCCGGGAAGTCAGACGCTGGGGAGGTAGGTCAGAGAAACACACCTAGGAAGTGCTACATCGCGGCACTGACACCCACCATGGAGTACAAAAATAGTTCCAAAAGCAGGCCCGGGAAACCAAGATTTACCCCTCTTCGCCCAGAAAGCTAGGGCAGACTTTTCGGAGGTGTTCTCTGATGACACCTTCCTCGTTTTGGGGGCACCTGGCAGAAGATCCTTTCTGTACATCATTCCGTGCGTAATGGGAACCCTGCGGTGGCAGCTGTATGCGCGTTTCTGGTTTGAAGGTGACCACCTTCGGCCAAATGAATCCCCGCTCCTGCATGTGAACTGCAGAAGTCTGGAGTCTTGCTGGGTATCATCTAAACCAAGCAAAGCTACGCTTCACATAAGAGTATTTAATAATGGGGTACTTCCGACCTTCATCTTCTTGTCACTGTGTTTCCTGTCAGGAAAACAGGGGTGCTCTCCCTTCATGGTCATACTGTGAAGACAGAGTAACAAGTATTTGGGAAACACTAAGACACTGTAACATCCAAGTTCCATAAAAAAAAGCTATGAAAATAACTGTTATTTTTCAGGCTGGTGATTTACTATGGGGAAGTAAATAAGGCCATGTATTGAACAATGAGGATTAGGCAAAGTAAGCCTCTCAAAATCCTTCCTGTATACTCAGTGAGGCATGAAAAAGCCAGTTGCCACATCTTTTGTAAAAAAAACCCCAGGAACATACTGCAAGAAAATAATGTAATTAAAGACAACAGTGTCATAGATGCACTGAGGCTAAATTTAGATTTAATAAAGAACTTTATTTCTGACACTTAAACATTCCATTTGCAATCCTACCAAAAACTTTCATGTCGCACACATAGAAGTTTACAACATGATGTACACATACAGTTACATTTTGTAAATCCTGCTTCTTTCCAGTTCTCAGCACTGAGAAATTGCTTCTTTCATAGCTACTATCCTTTGTTTATGTGTAACAAATGCCCAGGTAACAGCTCATTTTAAATAAAAGGAGGCCTGAAGGAGAATTGCACCAAACTGCTTATTAAAGATTGTGTCAGGCACAGCTGCCTGCCCAGCTGCCTTTTTTTTTTTTCTTAGAAATCCCCAGAATGTTTTGCTACCATGAAACTGGTAAAGTGCATCCCCTAGGATGAAATCCTCTAAAGTAGCACGCATCCTTTATCTGATATGGAAAAAGGCTTTATATTCTTATTTGGTGGTCTACACTAGACACCCTCTGTATCTGTTTATTCCTTCTTGGCCAAAATATCAGTTCACAAGAATTGTAAATCCTGTTCTCTTTGCTCGAAAATCAAATGTCATTTTCTTCCCGGCATGTCACCCAGTCCTTCAACTATGTTTCAGTAAAAACAGTTACGTCAAGTGTCTTACTGCTAATGACCATTTCCAATTTCCCTCAGTTATTACTAAGTCTTCTCGCAGCGTATGCAGTTAACATTTTTGTTCTTTGTATATTCTTTACATTTGCTCATCACAGAGTACCTAATTCATGAATTTCAGGTCTAAGTATCTGTACTGGTATGGCTCCCTTCACTGCTTTTTCTTCAGCTGCAAGAAAGAAATTGCATCTGCTGCAAGTCCTCTCTCACTCTGGGAGATGGACTGATGCTACATGAAACGTGTCACGCTGCCTCTCAGGCCAGTGCCTCACTTCCTCCATCTGCCATCTTCTTGCTTTTGGAGTTAGGAGAATTCACCGAGAATGTCCTGCCCCTGTTTTGTCCCCAACACCCTCTGGAAATCCTGTGGGCCTCTAAAAGCATGCCATCTGTAGCAACATCGTTCCTCTCGGTGCTGACTAGGACTGGTCTAAACAGGCTTGTCTATTGATATAAATGTCAGTGAGTAATGGATTGAAAAACAAGACTGAAAACTGTTGATCTAGGCATAGTAATTTTAGTACTGCATATACACACGTAATTGTTTTTCTCTGTAAATGGGAAGTGGAAGAATACTGCAGTGCTCCAATTCAAACCCAGCTATTGCTGTTGCAGTCAACTGCTAGCACCCCGACAGAACGGGGGGAGCTCCGCTATCTCACTTTTCTCTCCCTCCCGAGGACTTTCCCACCTACCTCAGCTAAATTGCTAGCACAAAGTTCTGTCTTTGTTACGAGGGCATACAGCATTCTCAAAACACTGCCAAAAAACCCCACAGTTGCAAGCTGTGTACACAACTGCACAATCCTAACGCTGCAGTCTCTTCAGACATTTTGATTGCTACATCTTTATATCAGGGTATCAAAAACAAAGCTCAACTTCAAATTAATCTCCCAATCTAAAAGGCTTTATGAGAGCCAAATGAAATTAAAAGAACATCAGATTTTGAATTACCAACCCAGCAGTATCACTGCGTAATGGCCTGTGTTGTCATACGTAGGGAATAGGAGCACAATCCCATCAGTCCCAGTGTTACCAACCAACATGAATTTCCCCTTCCAGTAAATCTTATCACTTCCTATAAATATAACAAAAATTGAACACAGTTTTGAGTCTTTGTTTCAGCACAGCTAGCAAGAAATACTGCTTCCAATTCATGTTGACCGATGCGTATACAATGATGACTGTTGTTCCTGGGTGTTTGTGCAAGCTCTAAAAATCCTCCATCATAACGGTTCGGTCAAGACGGCACATCCAGAGGTTTTAGTGCTTTATTCCTTAGAAGGAAGGTTCATATACTGTCTTCTGTTGAAGTGAAAATCCAGTCAGTTCTAGCCCATGTCAAAGACCAACAATGTTTAAATGAAAGGAGAACAGTGGAAGAAGAAAAGAAAAGAAAACACGGCAAAATAGTTACTTGACGAGTTCAAAGAAATATGATAAAGAATTAGGCACTAGACTGCAATCTGGATTGCAATTTATTTTTCTTTAATAAAGGAATGCAAAGACTAAGAAATAAGCATTTTTTTAAATGACTTTTTTTTAATTATTATTCCAAAAACCCAGCAAGTTCAATCAGTACATACAGCCCCAAATTCTCATTTTGGGGATAATACCATCAGGTAATTTATTAAAGGTTAAAGACTCCTTGAATTTTACTATTCCCCTCACGAGGTGTATTCAGCACAGGACATAGAAAATTGGGAAAGCATTTTGCACAGTTTAGTTTTGTGAAACACTTCTGGCTTAATCTTTTGTACCTCAACCGTGCCAAATATGCCCCATACCTAGGGACATCCAAGGAACATCAGACCAGGGGAAGGGAAGGAACCTGGGAGAACACAGAATCACGCTGATCCAGTGTAATGCCTAAAAAAGGGTAGTAAACACGGGAGGGGTTGTATTCACAGCTAGGCTATGAGGAAGGAGTAAAATCCGTTCTGAAGACAGATTCCTTTATCTCTACCCTAGCATTCTATACAGTGTACTGTGCGCTGGGACGATACCTTCTTTGAACAAATTGTCCTGTCAATCTCTCTACGTTTAAAAACCGTCCTTTCTTGTTTTGAACAGAGTGATGGTACATAATGGAAGAAGGAAGATTTCCCAGTTTGCGCTGCTGGTATCCCATTATTGTATTCTACAGTTATCAATAAGCTCGAGTTGCAAGTTTTGGTTTTATGGGTGCTTTACATGGTCAGTGGCAAAGGGGAAAAGGCACACGTGGCTCTAAGTATAAAAGGAAGATTAATACTAAGAAAGGGGGGGACCTACTGGTTCTTGATTTGGACCGTGTGGAAATTGTTCCTCTCTCTCACTTTTTCAAAGAGAGCCCTGGGAGGCCAGAACCAGATGAAGTATGGATTTGTGACTGAAGTCCTCCAATTTTCCCATTTCTGTGAGGCATCCAGCCCCTTCTCTGCTCAGGAGAAGCCCGAAGTCCACAGTCCCATTCCTCAATGGGTAGCCCTGACCTCCCGCAAAAGGGAGTTTGAAGACATGCATTGTGAATCAGACGCTTCATGGAGCCCTTCACCCTCCAAACTTGAAGCCGGACATTAATACAGTACCAGTGAGTTGAGAGGAAGAAAAGCATATCAAGGAGAAAAAAAAATGATAAGCAGCTGGACTAAAAGGCCAACCTAAAGGGAGCAAGCTGTTGACATTGCTACGTTCAGTGTCTGCTTTTGAACTCAACGTAACTGTGTCTGCCTAGCAAATATTCAGCCGAGGCTAGCAGGTTTGCTGGCATATGAAAAACTGCTCAGCTGTGCGTAACTAGAAGCCCAAAACACTTACACAAGTGCAGAGGGGGAAGACATATGGAAAATTATTTCCAATTACTGTTTCACTTGCATACCACCACCTGATGATGAAATCTTGAAGTCCCAAAACTAAAAAAACCTCACTGACCATGTAGGTCAATGAGAATTTTGTCTATGATTGTAATAGCTGGGCTCTCATTAACTTACTAATGTAATTCAATCAACAGTCAAGAAGGCAAAGCAGAAATGAATAGAAAATCCTTGCTCTGTTGCTGGAGCTCTCACAGTTCTCTCATGCAGCCACCCAGTTTTGATTTGTGGCTCCACAAAGTGCTAACAGGTGAACAGAAGCATTACTGAGTTCAGGAAAGGGAACTTGAGGGACCCTAAAATAAAGCTGTCTTCGCCCAAGTGCCGCAGGAATCAGAGCCTAAGAGATCAGAGAAATGACTAAAAGAAAACCACTGAGCATAAGAAGAAAAAAATAGTTGTAAAGACAGTTCCCACTCTGTTGAATCACAAAATATTTTATTAATTCTAACATCAATTTCATCAGTCCAGCCCAGAGACAAAACTTTAAAAGGTGCTCACAAAAACATTCTATCTACATGGGTTTAGAAAGACCTTGGAAGAACCTATATATGCATCTCCTACAGGCAGAACCCCCTCCCCCCACACTCTAATCATATAAATAGGTATGCCAAAATGGCACGAGCTTATGAAGATTCAAAGAAAAGGCTGTACATTTTTTATAGAAAACATGAACAAAGGCAAATAACAAAATCCATCCAAAACTAATCAAAACAGATGCCAAGACTTCTGAGGGGAAAAAGGTTGAAATTTTCATGATTCTACACATAAGCGTACCTCTAGCTGATATAGAAAGAAACTTTCCTTAGGAGCTGAAACCCTTTTAATCAACGTTGTAACGATGATGGTCAAGGACAAAATACGTTGCTAGACATGCTACTTGTCTGATTGGGTAAGGCAGATCCCACACACCACAGCAGAGAACATCTTCTACCGGTGCAAATTAAACCCCATGTTTTCAATAGGACTAGGTGTGTTGATATGGCCAATTTACCAGAAAAGGAGTTCCTAGACAAAATGCAAGTTATATCTGAAACACATTTCTTTTTGCATGAATATCAGCTGCATATCCTATCAATTAGTTGCAAAACCTTTTTTGTTTATAGAATCATTTTTATATGAACCATTTAAACATTTAAAATTTAATGAAAGATACAATTTCTCGGATTCATTTTCTCTAACTGTAATTTTGAAATTTGTCACAAGAATTATTGCTAGGTCTGATCTTGCAAGTTTTACAGAGGTTGAAAATCCACATAAGGTTAAATAAGTTGTGCAGTCTGGGACATAGCCGCATAGCTAGATTCATGTGAATCTAAACAGCTTTTCCCAGAACATCACCTTTACATGTTGTTGCCTTATTTCTTTCAGAAAGATGAGAAAATCCCCATTTTACTCCAAAACCAGACTTAAGCATGATTAGAAACTTGCCAAGTGCCATGAGCATCTAAAATTGTCGCAACATTTAATGTACAGTATTGTCAAGCACGTGCAATCTGTATGCATGTAGAATGTTACTTGTGCAAAACCATGCAGACCTACTCTGCCTTCATGTGCAAATCCACACTGTCTTCAGTGAGGGTTTTGTGGTAGTCACTTAGGGCAGAACCTGGCCTACATTTACCTTCTTGGTATTTAGAAGATAACAAGTATTATTAACTACTACCTGTTAAAAGGCCCAACTGCAGAATGTTTTAGTAGAAAAATAAACATTTTAAGTTATTGGCAGATAACATTAGTGCAATTATTTTGACTGTCTTACTTTCACACATTAGATATAAAAAAAATGTATTGTCACTTGTGAAAAGAACTTAAAGACACTTCAGAAGCAGTTATGTAGCTGCCAAATAAAAGAGGAGCATGTGGAATCATATAACCACTGCACTTACTTTACATTGCTCTCAATGCTTAGCACTTTTTAATGCTCCAGAAAACAAAATCCAAGGCTTGTAAACTAATTACAGTTCTTTCCATACAAAAATATATCATTCATGATTTTCAAAAGGCTGACTAACCGCTGACTAGAAAGAGCACATTTACATGTTCAGCTATATCCTAGATGACATCTGTATCAACTCCTTTCTTTGAAGAACCATTTTTGGTAGTCCGAGTTGGTACATGGTCGTAACAATGGTGCTGGGTTACCATCGTAAGCGTTTGACTCTGCTTGTACGCACTTCTGGGTCTGTAGATGAAACAAGGTACCATCCTACAAAAGACAGAAATAATTTTTTCTTTTCAGGTCTTAAAAATTACAGGCATATCACTGTGTTTTAAAAGTAACAGAAGACATTAGTAACAAATAAATATCACACATAGCCTTCTCACGGGGCCATGCAATGAAGCCAAAATGCCTAACTTGAGGATGCCTGAAACTTTATCAAAAGACCTTGCTTTTAAACTTACATTAATATTGCTTTAGAGTGATTCGTGTCTTGACATCTGAGCCTGTAAAGGATGTGCTAACTTCATTCACTTCCATTGCCTTTTATTACTTCACCAGAATACGGGCAGAGAAAACCAAAGCCAAGTACAGGCATTACCCAAATTCATCACGTTACTGCACATCTTGCAAGTAAAATGTAAATGTTGTTAGTTACGTGTAGATGCTGGATATATTTTTAGCAAAAAAAAAAAAGAAAAAAATTTCCCCCTTCTTCACAGGGCATATTTTTAGTGGAAAAGGCAAAAATAAAAATATCTAAGCATGCCCCTTGCCTGCAGGTGTGTGTGGAGTCAGCTTGCTTTGCTGGAGGGCAGCACAGCTGCCTCAGCGGTGTAAGGTCTGACAGGCCCCCAGAGTCAGATTCCCTAAAAAACACATTTGGAGGCCTCAGGCCCTCCTATTGTGTGAGTCTCCAAGAACACTTCATCTCCAGCTCTGTCAACTAGGATAGCAAGCTGCAAAAAGGTGGCGTAGCCAGCTGTGGAGAACGGCCCTGCTCTGAGACCACTCCTTTGGCCCAGGCGACACTCCCACACGTAATCACTTCCAAAGCCTCCGGCGGCTTCAGAAGAAAAATGCCAACTCCATGTTTCTGAGCATAACCTCGACTCCTTTGGAAGTCTGCTCCTTCCGTCGTCCGGAGTGTCGCGCTAATTGCACCTTGAGCCACAGCCCCTAATGCCCAGCAGCGTGTGCTTGCTCACGGGCTTGCTGACGGACTTAGCTGCTGAATGACCTTCCTGTTTCCGTTGCGATAATTCAACTTTTCAAGCGGACTAATCAATATCTGCTTCACTTGTTTTTGACTCGGTGCCCGTAAGAACTTAATTCTTGCCAGGGTGCTGGGAAGGCCGTTCAAATCTTTGATTATGCTACGTCTATAAGGACAGTGTCTGACACTTCTCCGCACAAAGCGAGAGAAATGCGGTACTGACACCTCACTCATCGCTTGCCTTGAAAGGTAGGGACTGGTGATTTTGATATAATGCAACCGAAGAGGAGGAATTTGAGCACAGCAGTATGTTCAAACCACAAACAGGCACAAAGTGATCACGAGAAAGAACGAAGGTTTAAAATAATTCCTAAAGTTTCAGATGCTGAAAGTTAATGGTTAGGAATGCAGTGGGAACAGATGTATTCCAAAACTGTGTCTTCTCATTTCCTGAAGTGACTGAGGGTCATTCAATATATGTCATCTTACGGATTAATGCATACGTCCTTGAAAATTTTTGTTAGAAGTCAGCATTAAAAATGAAACATCATTTATAAAGTCAGCCTTTTAAATATTTTGTTTTACTCAGTAATATCACTGTGAGCTTCAGTCTGCACCAGATTTAGTGAATGGACAGTTGTTTTCATATTTTTCTTTAGAATTTACTCTGCCACCTATCACTGGTGGTAGTATCTCAGCATGAAATCTGTCAACCTGTAGAGGTTAGATGCATTATGCAGACACCTTATGTAAATATACCATTTTGATATATTATGTGACCTTTTCCCTTAGCCAAATAGTAACACTCCAGAACCTGACCAAGGCCATCATTTTTCATCCAATTTATTTTCTCTCAGGCATCCAGGAACTCCTTCAGAGATTAAAAACTACTAAAAACAAGGGTTTCCAAGATCACATGTTACGTTTATTAAATATACTCCATACTTCTCAGTATTTCTCCCCTTTGGGAGTAGGCATTAAGGTTAAAGAAGAGAGGTACAGATTTGCCGAGTCCCCACAGCCAGTAAGATGTGTCCTGTGTAGGGGCAGGGGTATTGCGGAAGGTAATTTTTGATGGTGCGTCAAATTACACAACTGCACATTACATTGCAGAAAGGCTCAGGGAGCACTTCTGGTGCTCACACGGAGGGTCACGAGAGATGGTTTGCAGAGGAGAAGCAGCAGCTGCTCAAAAGCAGGGAAGAGTGTAAAGTAATGGTGGTATGTGAAATATCAGGGATATATGGCGGTACGAATACTGGGAAATAAAAGAAGTCAATGAAAAGAGAGCAGGAGTAGGCCAGCAATGAGACTGGCTGGGGAAGGGGTATATGGAGGCACCTCAGTTCTCAGGAGAAGACAGTAGGGGTGAGATGTGAGACAGAACTGAGCAGTCCGCAGAGTGCGCTTGATGTGGACCAGGCAAAGAGACCTCTGCCTTCTACCCACCCCCCAAAGAACCAACCCCAGAACTAAGCAGGCACACTTACCTCTCTGAAAATGAACTTCTGGTTTTCAGGAATATTGTGGGCGTTTTCTTGACACAAGTACATTGTCAAGTAGTTGGTCCCTGAATCGACTGCTGCACAGACTTCTGGCTGTCGGGTGTTGTAACGTATTTCATTACGGGATGTGTACTCAAAAAACTACAAACCCAAGAGAAAAAACAAAGGACAACAGTTGTTTCATATGTACACAATAACATATTTATAAGGAGGATATACTAAGATACTATAATTAAGTTCACATATTAAAGTTGCTACTGTGGAGAGAAATTCTGCCAAAAATATTCAAGGAGCCTTAACTTCTGCTGTTTGCCTACTATTTTACAGAAAAACAATCTCACCACAGCACTGCTTTACTCTGCTAGCACTTAAAATGTATGAAATGCTGAATAAATGCCCTGGAAAACAGACATTCCAGCGTTAAAGAACTTAAAAATTTGACTGCAATGTTCTACTTTCACATTCTAGATCACCCTTAAAAATGTGACAGAAAACAGTTTATAGCCTGACATTATGCCTTCTTAATTCAGTTGTCACAAAACAATGTTACTTTTAATTAAGAAGTTGCTCACTGCATAGTTCCAATGCAGTTTGGTCAAGGTTCATTTCCAGTTACAAAGTACTCAGGATGCATGGTGATGAGCATTTTATTATATAACATTTTAAGATATTATTTGAAGCAAATCAGCTACAGCTGCTTTTAAGCACAAACAGAATTTTATTAAAGACAATGTACTGGCTTTGCTTATTGTACAATATTCTACAGGTGTTCTGAACATGCTCTAAAACATCTTGGCTTCTGTAGCAATTATGGTTGGAGACTTCCTTAAAATTTTTCTATTTATCATCGACATTTGCCAAATTTTGGAATTCATTAAAGAGCGGCAGGATTTAAGAGTTGTTTGTATTTAGCACACCTGTAAATAATTTAGAATACTACAGTGCATAGATGTGTGTTTAGATGCGATTTAGATTATACTCAGTAGAGGAGAGTTTTATACACATCAGAAAATTGCTTGTTACCAATAGTATAGCTGCATTAGTGGAAACCAATAAAAGGATGACAGAGAGAAGAAATCTTTTCTTTTGTTTCACCCCTGGAGAAAGAGACTGTGAGGCTGTGTGAAGGTGGCTGTACCAATTCAGAAATGTCGTATATACTTGAACTTACCACAAAACCATCCTTAACAGCCACCAAGGCTAATTAACCTTGAAAAAGAAACTGGAAATGCGGTTTTAATGTAAAGAGGACAGTGTGATTACGAAGTCTGCAGTCATCCTTTTCCAGGTGTAAGAGCTCTGATCTAGACTATGCTGATGGTAGCTGTTTCCTGAAATCTGCCCCTCCTTTCATTAGAATCAGGAATTTCTCTGCCGAGGTGGCTGTCACAGCCGTACACAGACCAGCACTGCCCACTGCATCAGTGTACTGTGTCAGTCAGTAGAGCTTCATGGCTTTTTTTTTTTTTCTTCCTTTTTTTTCCCCCAGCAGTGATGCAAGTGACCGACCCCCCCAGAATTAACCTGTGTGCCACCATTCATTTGTGGTAAGCCATAAAGGGAAGCGAGTGTTTCGAGAAAGCAACTTCAAGTTTGATGTCTACCTGCTGACGTAACACCCAGAAGATTCTGATTTCCCCTTGAAACCTATTGCTAGGACCTGTTCCTATGATGTAGGCTGCACTGCCTTTACTCTTTTTTAATAGCTGCCACTTTTACAAAGCCACATTTAGAGCCTTACTCATTAGTGGATTTATTAGGTATAACTCTTTTTAGCAATTTGTATTCAATATCAGTGAAAGCCTGCAAGCTGCTGATTGTACCAGATGCATCAAGAGTAGATGGCGCAGCTACCAGGTCAGAGCACTCCTTACTACTGGCATCTTTCCTGAATGGCCTCTCAAGGACTTGCACCAGATTTTGGAGGAGAAGAACAAGTAAAATGGTTAATTTCTGGATAACATTAAGGATTGGGGTTATAGTATTAGCAACGAAGCACTTCTGCCTGCTTGCCCAATGAACATTATACAGTTCTTTACCCTTCACGGCTTCAAATGGAATAAATACTTCAGGCTTCGGGCTTTTTCAAGCTCTGGTAATACATGAGATAAACCTCTTCGTCCTCAAAAGGTGAAGTGTTTTTTAGTGCTCTTTCCTTGCCCAGTGTGTTCTGTAGGCAGAAAGGAAGCATTTTCATTGCCCAGTAACTAGTAGCCTTACAGCATTTCTTTCCTTCAGAGAACCAGCAGACTCCCTGAAGTGCTACTGGGAAGCTTGATGAGGCCTTTTACCCAGTGCCTGCAGCTTCTGCATGATCTACATGATATGCTCCAGCTGCATCAGTGCTCTGTGGTACCAGGGATGGAGGCAGATTTTGGCTACCTCACCAGACCCTGAAACACACTCTCAACCCCCTCTGTGCATGGCTACCACTCTTCTGCACACTTGAAGAAGTTTGCACTTGATGGGTAGAACCGGCAGAGAGGTTACCAGGTCTGATACCCCTTTCACAGAAAACCCAAGGGCTTTGCTAATCTCTTTGTTTGCCTCTCCCTATTTGCCTCAAATCTATCAGCTGCAAATGGGAACATTGCAGGGGTAATGTCAGACAAAGCAGGCTGCTCAGTGGTTTCCCATCCTCTTACCACAGCAGGTCGGCTTCCTGCCATCATACGTTGGTGCCCTCTGTACTGCTTCCCAGCCATACCACAAAGGGCAATGAGCTTTACTGTTGCTGAATTTCAAAGCCTTTCATTCTCGTCTACCGGGGCAGACACTTCCACAAAACAGCAGCAGCCTGAGGTGCAAGCACTGAGTAGCCAGTGTTTTCTGTATTTTCTGCCTCTCTTCCATATACACTCAGCTCCTATCACCCACAGTTGTATCCTCACTTTCTTGCTATAATGAACACGCTAATTTTAAACAACCCACAGTTAGCTTTCTTACTGCTTACACAAAGGCAACTCAAAATGACTGAGGGACCCTTCTCACTTAGGCCAAGGATTCAAGGAAAAATAGCAACAAATTACCAGAGACCTTAGTTTCTGAGAGTGGTTTTACTTACTGAGACATAAAATGGGAGCAGGTGCTGGACTTTATAAATAATCAAGGGCAGAGAGCTCTCTCCCCTCAGCACAGTGCACACAGATATTCAGAGGTCACTAAGTGGAGAATTGCTTCCAGTGCAAAGAGCTTTTGCAGTTGTCCCCTACATAAACAGCCACCTGCCACTAGCATATTATGCCAGAGGATGGGTGTATTGGAGTGTAAGACACATATGACCAAGTTAACCTTCATTAATGTTAAATCCTATCAAGATATTTTTGGAGAATAACTTTACTGAGCTGTACTCTGGAAAATAAACTTCATTCTTTTATACCATGAGACAGTGCGAATGTGCAGCAGGGAGCACTATTTGAGGAAGAAAGTGATGAATGGTGGAACAAACCCTGCAACTGCAGGAAGGGATGAGAAGGATAAGACTAGAGAATTAAAAATGAGAGCTAGCCAGGAAAGAAGAAAGGCATGCGAAAAGGAGCAAAACGTGACCTAGTGTGGGTAGTAACTGGTAGGAGGAATAAGCGAGGGGACAGACAGAGCAAGGGCATTAGAGAAAGACTGGAAGCCAGCCAGCATGGAAAAGAAAGTGTTAAACAGCACGGCATGGAGAAACTGGAGCTGTGACATGTGGTGCAGGACAGGGGACTGGAGCAAAGCTTTCTAATGAGGGTTTGCTGCTAAAGCTGTGTATAGGTAATGAGCGAAGTGACGAGAGCAGGCAGAAGAGCGTGGGATCAGGATAGCAGGTTCCCTTCCAAGGACAAAACAGAAGTTAAGGGCTGCCTGTTGTCAGCAAGCATCTATGAAACTCTGTGGCGAAGTGCCTCGCTCTCCTTAGCATTGATACATCTAGAGAATGACCAACCTTGTCACCATCAGTTCCATCAGCTGACAGCAGCAGATGTACATGTGGGAGATTTGACCGGTTTGGTCCTGCCACTGTCACCTGCCAACTGAGCTAAGAAATTCACACCACCAGGAACAGCCTGTTACCTTTTAAGAAGGACTGTCAAAAGGGCAGAGGGACGGGAAGGCAATGGAGAGAAATGTCCTGCTGGTAGGTTTCACGGCTATTTGTGAGCCAGAAAAAGGAGGTGCAAGTTCAGCAATCCTGACTTCCACTTCCCATCTCACTTGTGCTTCTATGTCTTATTTTAGCCTCTCTCTGTTCCCTCACCCGCAGCTCTTCCCGCTCTCCGCTACTTCTCTTGCAACTACTACCTGTCACCCCTACTCATGCCCACATTTGCCAGCTGGTACCTCTGCTCCCACCTTCAGTCCCCCTGCCCCTTTCCACTACAGGGGTCTCCAGTGATTCTGCTTGTTTCGCACTCCCTCCCTGTAGCTCCTTACTACTCCTTCCTCTGCCACACATACCCTGCTCCTCGCCTGTTGCCCTCCCTCTCTCACCTTGGCCCCCATTCCCTGGCTCCCGTCAGGCCTCCCATGCCTTCTGCCCATTTCACTAATAAATATTGCTTTGCCCATTTCCTGTGTTTGGCCTTCCCTCCTCAGACTCTGCAATTCTCTCATCTCATCTCCTATTTTCTTTTCTCGGTTTCTATTGCAGTCAGGTAGTTTTTCCATTTCTCCTTCCTCCTGCTGCCTGGATCCCAGCGGACAGAGCAGTAACTGCACAGTTCCCAGTGCGGTGCCTGCTATCGCAGGTACGCAGATGCATCCCACCATTAGCGGAGACGTAAGAACTATGAATACCCAGTGGTGCGATATCTTTGCAGTAAACTCAGTTAATCTTTTAGTGCTAGCTAAAAAAAGGATAACTGTAAAAATGTCATCTCGTGACAATTCAACTCTGAATTGTACTTCTCTTTTGCTTTCACCTTTTACCCTATGTCTTTATTTTTTCTTGGTGGAAGGGATAAAATTTAAATAAACTTTTTTTGCTTAGAGAAATACAAAAAGATTCAACCCCTTTCCTCTCTGTAATCTGTAATACCAGACAAAAAAAAAAATAAAAAAATCCATAAATACCTTTTATGTGTGAGCATGTAATCCCATACATGAAATACTTCTTAATCTACAAAAGCAATCAACTCTTCCTCATAAGGATGTGGCTTAACTAGGTTATCTTCTATATAGGTGTATAGAAGTATTCTTAACTTGGGCATGGAGCTGAACTGAGGGAGTAAAATGTGGCGTGGCTTAGCATGCTTGACATGTATCTGTCAGTACCTAGATCCTTTGGCTTTTATGACACAAGATTCTCCTCCTACCCTCCCCTGCATCTTGGCCTCCAGGACAGAACTAATAAACTATAAATAATCAATAATAAATTGATTAACTAATAAATAATAATAAATAATAGTTCTAACACTTAAGGCAATAAACTTGCTATCAGAAACAAACCTACTTCCTTTTAAGATCTGAAGCACAGTGCTCAGACTATTGTTTGCTTTCCTGTTCTCATTTAAAATGCAATTCATATTAGAAGCTTTCTGCTCAGTACAAACTTGTTTTTCACTCCTCAAGCTTTTATAGTTTTTTAAAGCAGCATTCAGAAAGGTAACAGATACACTGCTTATCTGCCACATTTCTTGTTCTTTTCTAAACTTGTTTTTCCTTTCCTAACTGAATGTTTGGATTAATTTCCTTAAAAAAACCCAAACAGTCAAGCCACTCAAACTGTCACAGGGTTATGTACTTATTCTCAACAAGACCCTACATATTTCTCCACCCCTCCCCACTAGGAGCATGCCATATAGTCTAATCTGGGTTAGAAGCCAAATATCAAGCTAGATAGGCAAGTACATGTTACATGCCACACATCAAACACCAAACCTCGATTCTAGAAGGTGGCCGCTCAAAACCATGCAAAATGGCCATTGTAGATTGGCACACAGTACCCCACAACACTTTTACCATGGCATTACACAGACAGCTTTATGAGTATCGTAACTAACCACTGCTGCACACAGTTTCAATCAGCATGGAAAAAGACACCAGCAAGAACTTTCAGCTTCAGAAGTTAAAATCAAGAGAGCAAGAATGAAAGTGTTAAAGGGGATCCCTGCTCTCCAGGATTCTGGAGCCCGAGACCAGGAGGACATTTCTGTGGAGTGGAGCACAGGAGAAGATGCTGTCCAAAACCTCCTGCGCAGTTAGACAAGCACCAAGAGGAAGCAGCACGATGACAGACACAGGCAGAACTAGGTGAGGTTTGCAATGTTATTAAGGGCTTTGGAGACATGGACAGACAAAAGATCAGAGATGCGCTGGTCTGCCCAAGACCAGCTGGAGATGAGTGAACACTGGCCTATAAGCACTATAGCTGTACTGCTGTGCTATTAACCCCTGCTATGCAGAAAGGTATAATTAAGGTATTGCATGAGTTCCCTGGTCTGGGTAGACAGGTCTTCAGAATGAAGAAAATCTGACCTGAAGATACATCAAAATTAAAAGCATTCAGTGCAAGAATCAAAATTGGATCAAAGTTCACCTCACTGTGACAACATATTCTCTCAGCCCTACCACAGTGCCTTTACCACACTTTTTTACATTACAGCCATAGGGTTGGTCAAAGTGAAAAATATAACATGTATCTTACCTGATTTTGTCCCATGCCGTGACATGGGTACAGTATGATCCTGTGTCCAGTTACTTGATCTTCATTTTTAGGGTTATAATCAAAACAGAAGTTTGCCATTCCTCTATTCTTCAGCTAATCAAAACAAAAGAATATTTTAAAGTATTAATTTAATTTAAAGTAAGGAAGATATGCTGCAGTCACTTTACACCCATCCTGCTGGGCTGTGAGGTTCATATCCCACAGCTGGTGCAAATTAACTGGAACAGATCAAATGGATCCAATGGCAACATCTCTTTGACTAATGTGAAATAAAACTGTTGGGACTGTCTTGACTTCGGGCATTGAAGCAGCCAGACATGATGGCTTCCCCTAGGAATGACACTGTGTTCCAGTGTATTTGCAAATGAAGTAGGTAGGAACTATGAAAAGCTGTGTTGAANNNCCCCCGCCCAGGATCTACTTGTTCAATTTTCTTCTGAAAAGACAACTACATACTTTTCTCAGTTTGTCAAATGGGAGATGTTAGAAGGATTTGTTCTCAAAAGGACTCCAGTACCCTCTTGAGGTTGAACAAGCAGACAGATTTTACAACCAGAAATCATGAAACTAGGTAAGATATATCTTTGGAAAGAGACAGTAAGTGTGGTATTAAACATTCTTTACCAGTGTTGCTGATCTCTGACACAATAGTGCATAAATTTTAGATTAAGTTTTAAAATACTAAGTTACCTGATTTTAAAAACATCAGGCTAATTAACAAGGATTTTCATTTAACTATTCAGGAGGCAAAGTAACTGAAAATAAGTTAAACAATGCCATAACAATTACTGACTCCTCGTATTAGCCACTTAACCAAATTTAAAATTACACAGAGCAAAACAGGTTCTGTAAACATAGGTTCAAGCTGAATGCCTCCATTACTGAGTGTAATTGTATCACAGACAAAAAGAATAAGCAGAGTAAATCTCAGATTACTTCAGCAAGGTGTAATTTCACTGCTCTTCCCTAGTCGTGATAATTGTATGCTGAGTTTTTAATGTGGAGAATGAACGGACACAAAGGGATTGCAGCAGGCTAAAACCAACCAAACAAGACAAACCCTGTAGGACCCAAACCCACCACAGAGCAAACCACACAAGTTGGTAAATTAAATACTCGTGTTCTACGTATATTTTGCTTTCCCAACTTCTACTTTTATTGCTACCCAATGTTTTCTTTCCACTGCTTTGTGCCCACTCCTGCTGAAAGACAGCCAAGCTCTGGGCGCTCTGCATGCCTGGGCTGCCAGCCCAAGGCAACAGCAACACACTGGGGAGCTGGGGAGGACCACCAAGCCGCCACGGCTTGGGGCCTCTTGCAGGGCTGCTGGGGCTGTGAGGCTCTCCTGTCGGAGCCAAATGTATAAATGGAGGACCGAAGCCCTACCCGTAGAGGTTTTGCCTTGTAATTCCTCTCTAAACATGTTTCCACTATGCATTCGGTGTAATTTGTCAGTACAGGATAAACTAACATCTGAATTTGGTGTGTGAGAAAATTCATCGTTAGTTTTAGTGCCCAAGTTTACCAGAAGCGAAAGAAACCCCCTGGGCACCCTTTCTACAGAAAGCGCTGCTTGGTTTGATGGGAACACACTAGACCACTGCACCCCTCCTCGAGCTGTCAAAATAAGACATTTTGTTTACCTTCGTAACACTAGGCAAGAATTAAACTTACAAAAAACAGGGAAGAAAAGTGTCTTTTACAGATGATTTTTAACACTACCATGGAACTACATAAACCAAACAATAAGCTGCTCGTGTTTCTCCATTCTACATCAAGAAATGTCAACTTAAAGTCATAGCCGCTTAAAAATGGTAATTGTATCTCTAAAAACATAAATCAGTTTCGGTTGTTGTCAGCAGCTGTCCTCAAGATCAGAGGGTCTCTTATTAGTATGTTTAGTAACATATGACTTTGCCTGTCTACTGGCTCCAAGGGAAGATAAACGCAGCGAAGGCCTTATCCACGGTGCCCTTCCAGACAACCCAATGCCTTCGCCACTGCTCCGAGCGCACATTCTTCGCTGTTAGCCCCCGGCACGTGCTTGAGCACTTGCTCCCTTCTGTGGCCTGGAATTTTAAATAACCTATTTCAAAATGCCGTGTACCACCAGAACTACGGTAAGTCTCCTACACATGTTACTCGATGCCCAAATACAGACAAGAAAACAAAAGCTGTGTAAAATACTACTAACTTAAGCTTCATTTCAGATGGTTTAAAACGGAGCCTGTACTCCCAGGATGCTACCATGTATGTTCTCTCATTTTTCTCTTTCGTGCACAAATGCCTGTGATACGTGCAGACATACTCCTAAACATACATGATCCATATTTCAACCTGGCTCTTTTAGTTTGTTTTATCAGGCATCAGTAGATGTTCTTTTATACCCACGCTTCATCAGGAAGCCTAAAAGATACTTAAGACCTAATTTGTGGGAATAGTACATACTAAGCTGTTAAATGACCTGATCTGAAATGACAGAGATTTGAAAATAATCAGATTTGAAAATCCGATCACAGCAGCATTTATTAAAAAAAAAAAAAAAAAAAGAAGAAGAAAAATCCCCCCTCTGTTCCAAGGCAGAAAAAAAGTAGAGAGAATTTCTGAAAGTAGTATTTTTCTCTTGTTAAATGAGAATACAGTTTAAGTTCCTTTTACATGCAAC
Source organism: Pandion haliaetus (assembly GCA_013401275.1). NCBI lineage: Eukaryota > Metazoa > Chordata > Aves > Accipitriformes > Pandionidae > Pandion > Pandion haliaetus. The sequence continues at coordinate 64,745 of VYZV01039012.1, read as the reverse complement.
AGCTCTATCAAAAAACAGTAATCATCCATTCATTTCTGAAGCAATCTTTGTTCCCATATCCACCATAAACAAGTCATGCAATAAGAACAAAATTTTCTCCATGACTTACCTTAATTCTTTTGCAGAATGCTGCATTAGAGAAACAGAAGCAAGAAACAATGTTGATCACCTTGCCATTAAAAGACATAGTTCAGTTTTAAAAAGTTCTGCCCATGCAGTATTACTGGCTGCGTCTTTCTACATTTGCCTCCTACTGAAATATTGCAGGTGTATTCTACAATGCCATTTAGTTACCACTCAGTTTGGAGGCTGGGACAAGTAATAAACACCAACTACCGAGATATTCACCTCAGACCTTTATCCCTTGCTGCTTGGAGAAATTTAAATCTGTTTTTTCCTAACATCTGGACACTTGCATGTAACAACACAATACAGATGGCATTCTGTAAATAATTCTTAGTTTGTTTGGGTTTTTTTTAAGATAAAATCCATTTCATATAACCGTAAGCAAAGCATCAACAACAGATTTTTGACATTAAAACTTCATTACATTAGTTGATAAATACAGCCAGTGGAGCACAGCCAACCTTTCTCTTCATCCACAAAATAGATCAGAATCCTCTCTATTCTGCCACAGTGGCATTGGTGCTGATGTATTAGTGGTATGGGCAGATGATACGGTGGGACACAGTTAAAATGTGCATTTGTAGACAGCCAACAGCTTCATGGTACTGACCAGGCGTAAGCTTTTACCTCAAAGGTAATCCAAGCAGTCACAGGGAATGATTTTACTGAGTGTATGCCATATGAGATTTTACTGAGTGTATGCCATTTTCATATAACCCATTTGGAAAAAAAACTTGTGAATATCCTCAGATTTCTGTTAACTTCTTAAGTGCAATGCTGAAATGGGTATACAATGTTGACGACTAAGATCCTTTGAAGGAATCGATGATGAGACACTGCTGTTGGTATCCAGCTACTCAACCCAGCAAGCCCAGATTGCTCTGGGAGGCTCACGAACATACAAGCACATGTCTCAAGTGATGGTGTGTTCACTTGAGATTAATATCAAACACTCGAATTTCTCCCACTTCCTTTAAAAAAAGTCTGTCTCGAGCTTTCAGAGGCTGTACAACCAATGGAGTGGTGCATGTTTTCCTGTGATGGGCATCAGATCTCCAAGTCTAGTCAGCCATAACCTTGGGTACCAATTCAATCTCAAGTGGCAGCTCTACAGATGGTATTATAATGCACTGTTAAAAGCTATGCCCTAGAGGAGGCTGTTTTAGAGCCTGATACTTCTGAGAACTTGTAACCCCAGACACCCAATAGTCTTTGCGATTACATATCTTAAGCCACATAGCTAACACCTCTCCTTCTGTAAGCCTGTCCATATATATCCATGTGTTATTTAGATAATTTACAAAACGTTCTCTTTCATGTCACAGCAAAACAAAATTCTTCATAGTTTTAAAGGCTTAAAATCTTTCCTCCTGATCTTTTTTTTGTTAAGGTTATATGTGGTCTAAATTAAAATAAAATTATAAGTAAGTGTTTGGAAATTCATTGAAGAGGAAATGGTCTTGGGGGAAAATGTGGAAGGAAGCTGCCAATAGAAAAATTCAAGTTTTTGATCTCCCAACTGATTCAGTCAGTCGCAGATGCCTTTAAGGATAGGTGGTGAGAAGAGCCATTGGCTACATAGTCACAACAGACATCTATCACCTTAGTTGCTTCACATGCAGCTGGAAGAAAGATCAGAAAGATCAGCTAGAAACTGTTTGAGAAGAACAAAGGAAAACTTCTCGAACCAGAACATAATATGGTCTCACTGCCGAGTGATCAAACTCAAAGAAAGGCAGAGATAAAATCCTGATTTTTGCATCAACACTGTCTTATAAAAGCAATCTGGATGGCAAGTTCAAAGTCAAATTCACTGACTGACCACAATCTTTACCCTCAGATATGCACCCTGAATGCCAGTAATACTTAGTATACCTTAGAGGGGAGAGGAACCCTGACTATTCCCTTGCTTTGCAGCTGTGCATTTCCACAGTCACCAGTAACATGAAAAGATCACAGAGCTGCGCAGTTCCTCTGTCTTCCCCTAGCTGCACAATGCAGCAATGTCACAGTACTAACATCAAACACACAAGATGGCTCAAAGTTCTTCCTAGAGGTGCCCACGCCATCCCTTCCCAGGGCAGCTAAGATTTTTAAGCAGACCTAGTCTGGGCTATCTAGGCGGGCAATCTGCACAGACCTGGGGTTCAAGTCTTTTTAAGATTTCACACCAGCTGAAGCACAAGTACAGTATGCACTGTGCCGGTAAGCGCAGGCTCAAGGATGACCAAATCAGATGTTATGCCAGAAAAAACCACATCGGTGCTCTACACAATAACCTAAAAGGGATTATCAGCCTTTCCAGAAATGCTGACATCTTACTATTTTAACCCACTAAGTGCCTACCAGCTTCATCCCCTCCCACCCCCCAAATAAATTATTAAAGTCGAAAGGTTTACTTCATGTCCCACACGAAGTTCCAATGCTGCATGGAGCCCAAGGACAAGTATGAAGGTATTTCCCTCATTTCTAGGCCTCAGGCAGTTTCTAAGAATGCAGTCATAGCTCAAGCAAAAATATTCAAAATTCAGTATGTTTAAATAAAGTTTTAGGCAGCTAATTTTTTAGACAACCAAGCTTAGTATAGACATTTTTATCTACGTATCAAGAGAAAAAAATGCAGCACAAGTGTCTGTCAGTGCATGGCACTGAATGCTGCTTAGTAATTCTTGCATTTATTTCAGCAACATATGACTGACTTATGGGTAATCTTAGAAAGATTTTTCAACTTCAGTGTAAAAAATTTCAAGGGAGGGAGAAATCTCCATATCCCTTTGAAATCTCTTTCGACAATTAAATAAACTTACATGAAGCCGAGCTCTTAACAAAGCCAACACACTTAAGACTCAGCATTTTTGTGAACCAGAAAAGCACTACATGGCTAAGGCAGGAGTAAAGAACATGATCGATGATTCACTGAAGTTAGCAGATGGGACTCAATATCCACAAATCAGCTGAATCAGTAGGTGTTGTTTTTGCACTGTCACTGTCTTAAGATTATACCTGTGCTTTAATCGCATTTTAAATTCTTCCTGCCAAAAAAATGGTGTATTCTTGTTATGGTAACAACTAGGTGACAGCATTTAAGAATTGGTTTTAGAGAAATATATAGAGCACACCTAAATTACACCATAGATACCTCAAGCAGCTCTGAACAAGAATTATTATTTCTAGGTATTGTCGACACCTTTCTTGAGGAGTTAAATCATGAAAGAAACTGCACAAATCCCGTCCCGTCCCCAGGAGGTTGAAGTGCTATCACCACCACCAGTCTAGGCTTTCTTTTGGAGGGTGAAGGATGGAGGCAGAGGGGAGGATAAGGTTACTGAAATGCGCCTGCAAGGTAAGTCTTATAATATCTTATTGCTTCAACTGTCTCTGACCTTGTCATCTAGCGATCCAACATAAAACAACAAGAAAACAACCCAATGTTGTACCGGGGTCTGTTCGAGGTACCGGCTCATAGTGGATATTACCTTTCACGCCAACGACCACACAGAGATACGAACTCAAGTGCAAGCTCCAAGAGGAATGGAGGAGGGTGGCTACTCCCTGCGAGACTCCTAAGGGCTTTGCTGCCAACTGATACGCTCCCTCCCTACGGGAGCTCCTACAGCTCCCCATGGGAAATACAGCTCCCTATGGGAAACCGCAACGTTTCCACACAAGGATCTTTTTTGTTCAACAGGTAACAAAGCTATTAGGGAAGACGGTGGGGAGACTTGGTTCCTGTATGTCTTGTACGCCCACAGCAACCAGGTTTTTTCCTGCACCGAAGGAGATCCAGCAGAGACCGAGGAACTGAAGCGCAGATGGCAGCAAGACGAGACTGTTGTGATACGGGCTGGATGCGATGCAGCAGTGTGGGAATGCAGCTTAGCTAGATCTGCAGAGTGATCGAGTTACCAGCAGAATGACTTCTAAGGCAACGTGGCATTGGTAATCAGGAAGGTATTTTATACATCTTTGCCTGGCAGAAAGATCCAGTCTTGTCTTCCTAGTAAGACATGCAGCAGATATCTGCTGATTTTTCAGAGGAAGCAGGTATATGCTGCATCATCTCCGCCCTCCTCCCTTCCAAATGAGATTACAGTAACATGATATACATGGAGCTATAGTTTGTATTTATTTGTAAGCTGGAAATAGCATAGAAAGCTGTTGACTTCTAAAAAAGGAGAAGAGGATTCTGACATTGAACCAATGAAAATTGCTTGTGAACCTGTCTATTCTGGAGATCTAAAGCAACCTCCAGAATAAAAATTAACATGCTGGTTTCAACACACAGAATCCTGTATGATCAGGGAGCACATGGCACCAGCTCTCTTTCCCATCATCAGAACATCATAGTTTTCATCAGATAAAATGTGCAAATACATGTTTCAAAGCACACACTTTCTATTTTCAAGTTGACAACTAAAAACTGTAACACTTTGGTGTTCTTTTTTTTTTTTGCTATTCAACATTTCAAGAAATAAAAAAAAGTCATCCTTTGCTGCCTTTAACACTCCCAAGATGTCACTTGGAAGGTGTAATTCATGGCAACATTACCTGTTCCCCTAACCTCTCACAGAACTCCTTCATAAACAGCATCCCCTAAAATAAAGATTCTGACAGAAAACACATTTTAAAGCCTACCAATTCTAACTGAATTCTACCAAAATCCCAAACTGATTTTGGCATAAAAATACCTTCATACTGAGTTAGTAAGAGAGCTCAGAGAACCACGAGGAGGTCCCTTCTCAGCAGCCACGTACCATTCCAAAGAAGCCTGGTCTGTCCTCAGGTACGTGAAGCTCTGGGTACACGTTCTCCAAGAACCATTTGAAGTCCTTACATTTCAGCTTCTCTCGAAGGAGTCTCCTTTCTGTCACATCTCCATATGGTTCCTGAAAGAAAAAAAAGATTAAAAAAAACCCCAACTGGAACAGATGCTTTCTTTTAAATTATCTGTATACATTATTAGGAACCGTATGCTAAAGTGATGAGTAGGACCTTTAGCCAGGAAGAATCCCCATGTTTGGGTGCTGGATTTGATTTCATTATCCTTTCATTTGTTAATTGTTGACAAAAAAGAATTGGAACAGTGCATGTAAAACTTTAAAATACTCTACAAGACAGTTTGTCTGAGAAAACTCCCCAAATCCGCAAGTAAGGAAGTCCTTGAATAAAGATTGCTGGGAACTGAGAGGGCATACTGGAAAATAAAACTTCCTTTAGCTGGGTAATTGAAAATCTCAAAAGCAGTTAATGAATCTTGAGAATTTTAAATTATTCTACCATTATGTTCATTTGCAAATTACCTGTACAGACAGTTTTACACTTAACTGATGAAATTTGTAAAATCTGCTAATGTTTTCTTTGAACTGCGTAGTTTTGGGGTGTGCGGAGTATGAAATCTTAAACCTCCAGAGAAAAGCTTTAATTGCAGACTTTTCCCTGTCTATAGATTGGAGCAGAGTTCACATCTTTTCATGTCTGTCTTCAAAAATCTATCTTTATATCGACTAGGGACTTCAGACAGTCAGGCATGAGATACCGTTTGCAGCCCCCAGATTTTTACAGGTAACTTGACACACTCTTTCATCAAACCACAAATATATTTGCATTTCTCAAAGCTGTGGAACTATCACTGAAAACACAAAGCAGATGTAAAACAGAGGCAGAGAGACCCGCCTGAATAAACAAACAGCGTGACATATTAGCTCTGAGGTCTGAACATTAATCTTGAAGCGAAACTTTATGGAACCAAATTCTGCAGCCATAGCATCAATCATTTTCCCATTATGCTACAGAACTGAATATTTGGGTTACATAGATAAAGTAAAAGGGCCTGAAGTCAACCGCTGCAACAAGTGGTGCACAAAGTGTAAAAGAAACCAGAGTGCATTGGCGGCAGCTTTGATACGTGCGGAAAACCGCACGAGCCTCAGCTTACACCCACTGTGTTACAATATGCCAATATGCAAAACTTCCAACACTAACACACAAATATCCTTTAAAGTTCTGTCATCACAGACATCAGCTGCCCAGAACTTTACAAGAAAAATAGTCAGCATTTATCGCTGTTTTCTCTTGGCATATGACAAGCAGAATCAGCCTGGCATTGCCTGTGAACTCCCGTCTTCGGATACACAAAACCTGTATTTCTCTCAAAGTCAGACTCTAATAATAAAACCTAAATGGCTTTTATGATGTTAAAGTAAAACAATTATTACAAATGCATGGACTATAACAATCTAATTACCCAGTTTAATATAAAGGCACACGAGGTGGAAGCTAACCAAATTCAGCTTCCCCAGTGTCCTCCAGCATATCTTTTAAAATCCTAATGGTTTCAAGAGCATTTCCGCGCCCCCCCCCCCCCCCCCCCCCCCCCCCGGCACATCTGTTGGGGAAGGCCACTCACACATGTCGGGGGGGCTCCCTGTCCCCCTGACTGGTCCCAAAGCTCTGGTCCAGCATAGCCAGAGGTGGGTGCCCAGCAGCCCGCCGCCAGGCAGGGCTCCATGTACACAAAACCAGAAGGCTGGCACTTGGAAAGCTCTCCACGCAAAGAGAAGTGCCTGGGAAGATTAAGCACCTCCAGAAACAAGCAACGGCTGAGAATTATTTCTTTTAGGCCTGAATTTTGCACTTTGTGCCAGAGGTTCATTTGAGTAATTTTTGGACATTGTGAGGATATTTCAGTGTTATTGTCTTCCAGCCTACAGGCCCCTCACAATAAATATATCCAAGCTATGAATTTGCACACTGCCTTACTGTTCTGACCTACTCAATTTTCACAGTATTTCTCTGCTGAAAAATTCTGCAAACAAACGATCTTGTATTTTCTTCTTCACGGAAAACAAAAATATTAACTTTTTAAAAAAAAAAAAGCAGTACTGAAACTTCAAAACATTTTATTAGGAACATTTTCATCTGAGTTCCTAGGACTGATTTTAATTAATTTGATCTTTGCAATATTGATTTTTTTTTTTAATTGAACATTGTACAGCAGTAAATCAAACAGAAAAATCCATTTTGTCTTACATCAGTCCAAAGTTTTACAATTACCACAAGACAGGTAATTTCACTAAAGATTATTACCATGCTGTTCACTTAAAGATCTACTGTCCATTGAAACTTGGTGATTAGCATTTGATAATTGTGTGTCTGTTCTGTAATTCTTTAGTCATAGAATCCTGTATCAGTTGTTTCACAGAAGTGCACATTTTAGGCTAAACAGCTCCTCCTTACTTGGGTCACCTTGCTTAACTTCATTCTTTCATTTATTCATTCATTCGTTTAATATTGACACAGATCTGGCCTTCTTCTAGTCTTATGGAATTTCTGATTTTTTCCAAGGAATTAAAAATTAACTATAGATACACTTACTCTATGCTTGGAGAAAGTTTCAGCAGAAATAAGAAATAAACATGAAAGCACTTCATGTTAAATATCAGTTAAATTAATAGCTATTTCATTGAAGACAAATTGTAGTGAAATTCCAAGAACAACGGACTTGAACTCACCAGGCGAGCGTGGGGGTTTCGGTGGTAATAAAGTTCTTTATATTCATCCATCCACACTTCAGCTGCACGCACACTGTTTGCCAAAGCTTTGGACCGTGAGTACGGAGCTTGTTTGGGGAAAACGTGACCTACGTGGGAGCAAGGGTGGATCTCAAGACTTCCTCCACACTGCCATATCTGAGCAAAGAATTGACATTGTGCATCGTTAATTTGAATCTTTGCAAGCAGAACGGTACACAGTAACAATAAGCCTTTTTAAGGATAATACCTTCTCAAGAATATCACAGCATACTATAAGCAACACATACAATAACTCTGTGTCTCATTTGATGAGCAAACTGGAGAAAGTTACATCCTTGTGAACTCAGAGCAAATCACTGGGAGTAACAAGGAGATAATCCCATCTCTGGTTTTACCTTGTGCGCAATTATCCCTTTCTTAGCTTTACTTTCTCTGAAGGCATGACAAGAAATGGTCCACAATATTTCTGTGGGTCTAACTGTGGTCTACAATTCAAGTTATACAGGCATTATTAAAAAAGAAAAAAAAAAAAAGAGGCATGTTTCTTCTCCAAATTAACCATGCAAACAGCCGCCTCAGAAAGAAACCAATGACCAATAACTGATTTCTTACCACAAATCTTTGCCCATATTCTACTGGAAAGCTGACTGGAAAAACAGGTAAGCTTGTCATATCATTGGAGAATGGTAAGTTGTGTTCCCATTTCTATATTCACCATGCCAGAAGAGAGGCGTGGATGCCTGGTCATAAAATAAAACTAACCTTTTTCATTGGAAAGCTGGGAAAGGAACCCCAGACCAAACGCATGAAAAGAAAAAGTAAACTAATTCTGTAACTAACTCATGGTGGTGCAACCAACATTAGTGAAACAACCTCCCCTGTCTAAAGCAATATTCCCTCTTGCTGTCAAGGAAAGTACTTGAACCTGGATGTGGAATTGGCAGAACTCACTCTGCCCTTATGCTTATCCTGATGCCTCTGGCTCCCCAGGTCAGGAAATGTACGGCCCTCAAGATAAGAGCCCATAAATGACAATCGAGTGGATACATTAGCCTCAGCACTCTCTGCAAATTTTTGTAATGATACTCTTCTCCTTTGAAAACCATGCACTTCTAGCAGTTTATCTACACAGCCGCTTTCCCATCACCCATTCTGATCTCAAGTTTGATGTAATGAAAGCACGGCTAGGTATTTCCTATTGAATATTGTGTGACCCCAATGTGGCAGACACTGTTTCTGAAGGGTGCCTGAAACAAGGTTTCTAAAATTTAGTCAGATAGAAGGAAAGGCAGGACACATTCCTGCACTTGAACAAACTTGAGGCTATCACCAATGGTTCCGACAGACTTTCTGTAGAAGATTTTTGAGAACTGCCACTCCAGTGAGCTAATCCTCCTCATGTATTCAACCATGCATAGGTGGCAGCTCATCTTTCCTTTGTAAATGGAGGACAAAGGAAATTAGCTGGGATGTGTTTAAGGGGTAGCAGTTTGTTCCCTGGCAACTTTCTTGTATAACACATACATTTTTAATGACATGTTGTTCAAATGAACACAGCAGCAGTGAAAGGTATGAGGTAGCAAATAAAACTTCTGTACTTAACAATGACAAGAGATCAGTGATGGGACTTTTCCCACCTCTCTCCCTGGGACTTTTAGGGATCTAGAAAGTCACTACAGACGAAGGCTTTCAGCATACACAAGATGGACTTTGCCTTCAGACTGCTAATTTTTTTTTTTTTTTTAAAGTTACTTACAAGTTCTCTCAAATTTCTTAATTTAGAAATCAGTGAATGTTGTCTCTGTTGATTTGGTTTTGTATAATGACATCAGACATTTACATGTGGCACAATACTGTGCTTAATAACAAAACGTTAAGCACTCTAACACATATGTTTACTCTTAAAACAAACAGTTTCCTTAAAGGTATAGGTAATTCATTATGCAACTATAGGGAGCACTGGATAATCTTTACTTCCTGGATTTAAAATTTTAATTTCTTGCTTGTCATGGGAGGTTTCTCTCTTCTTTGTTGTTGCTTGTCAGGGAAGCAGTATATTTGTCATTTGAACAGAAAGATGATTAAAGGAATTATACAAGAAATCTAGAATTCTGTACTGATCTTCTAAACAATTTGCATATTTTTGCTTGTAAGTTGCACTACTGCCATTTTGAAAGCTGCTATGAAAACAGCTATCCACTTTCACTTTAAGATCTCCCTTTTTGAGATTTCTTTCAAAACAACAGCTTGCTTACATTATTATTTCTAGATCCAAGATAAATTTCAACTTTAAAAAAGTAAACACGCAAGATTTGTTTGTCAGCAAGTATTAAGCACCATTAAATTTAATAAAGTTTAACAATTTCCGTATTTGTTATATTCCATATAAACTTTTTTTTAATTGATCATTACTGTTTTGATCAGTCTGGTTTTTAACAAGATATGAGGAATGGACCATGAAGACTACTGAAGTAAAAATGTACAGTTAAGAAGGAAGCACATACTTCTACTCTTCAATGATAAAGTCTGATTTAAAAGGAGTAAAACAGACTGACCACACCTCTGTTAAATTGCTGACAGAAAGTGAATTCCACAAAAGCTGAACTTTCAATAATTAAAATCCTGAACGTCTCTAAAGAATAACCGTAGGTTGCTAAGCAATGTTCATTAAATTCTGCCTCTTTCATTAAAACAGTTCAAAACTTCTCTTGTCTTCCTATTACAAAAAAAAATTTAAATGTGTTCCAGCTAAACAATTCCTCAAAAGGTTTTTTTATTTTTATTTTAATGGAAAACATTTCAAACTCTACATAAAATCAGGTACAAATGAACAGCCGTAAAATAAAGCTAGGAATTCAATAGAGAAACTGAAGTTGATTACTACATGCTAAATAAGTGACTCTGGAGAAGATTCTCCCCTAAAGCATTTCAACCTTCTGTAAGAGAAGCACATTAGATTTCACATATATTTTGCACGCTCACATGCATGAAAATATGTTTCTTTACTAGGTCCGGCTACCCCGCAGCTCTCATTATAAAAGCGTACTTTTTTTCTTCACCACAGAAAGAAAACAAGGTGACATTCCTTTTTACTTTCACTTTCATCTTGATGCATGCAGACTATTGATATTTTTTCTTTTTCTTTTCCTTTCAGTGACAGACGGTGACATTATGAAAAGCTACAGTAAATGTTCAGATCTCGCCTTGGGATCCCCGTCCCTGCCAGGGTCTCTGGACAACTGACCTAATGCTAGGTCAATGAACGCTAAATAAGAAAAACTCTATAAGCTCTACCACCTCCATTCCAACGTTTTAGGACTCTCTGGAAGAAACAAAAAATAAATTAAAAAAAGACTGCTACCTCCCGAACGAGGACAAACTGTGGAAAACACTCAGTTCCTGCCCACCGCTCTGCTGCAATGTTGCTTGCGGCTGAGCCCGCCGGCGCCGTGCTCGTGCGTGATCTGCTGGGAGCTGGGTGGACAGAGGGGCCTCCCCAGCCACATGAACCCACCCCAGCTGCTCCCACCACGAGACAGATTTCCAGATCCAGACAGAAAGAAACAATACAAAAAGATCAGAAAGGAGAGGACCCCGGGCAATTGGAGGCATATCATCTAGGCTCATGGGCAATGAAATTTCCAAGAGAAGAAAGGACTTATCAGTAAATAATTTTGTCTGTTTGCACATGCGTGGTTTTCTCTCATGCTGTGGTGGTGGGTTGAAGGACAGACCACAGGCGTATCAAGTGTTGGTCCCCAGAAACAAACTTACATTGCGGTGCCACCAGCAGGAGTGGGAGGAAAAAGCTGCAACCAGGTTCTCCTTGCTCCATGTACAGGAAAGGGCAAGATGAAAGGGCATGTTTTGCATCCCTCAGAAAGAGGACTTTCAATGCCCATTATGCCCATGAAGTGAAATTTTATCCAGCCAAACAGCATTAAGCAATTCGAAATCAAGGCACATTGACTCAATTTTGCATTCAGCACGCAGCCTCCATCTCTCTTAGTCATCATGCTTTTAGCCGAAGCTTTGTCCTTGTTGCACCTCTCAAAACCACAGAGAATTTTTTCAGTTTAGAATAATCGAAGTATGAGAAAGAGGAGGCTTGAGGACAGGTCCTTTCTTGTCATCGGGAGAGGGTGGTGTTTTCAGAGACGAAAACAATGAGTTAATTCACAGTGGCTTTCAGTATCCCTGCTCCTAATTTTCAGGTCTAGCAGGCCTAGAAACCACGGAGACAACAGAATTAACACTGATTTATCCCTCTTGACCTTCTTCAGCACCATGGGCAGCCAGGACACCATAGTTAAGCAACATGATAGCGCTCTGCCCTCTTCCCCCAAAACCCTCACCACAGGAAACACAAGTACAGGGGCTTTTCAAATCAAATCGAGAAAAGCACATCATGCACAATTTGGATCCAAATGCCCAGATCCTACTGGCAATCTGCACTAGTAAAATTAACACACCCAGGCATATTTGCTGGCCATTGCATGGTCCGTCCTGCAAAACTGTCAGCCCCCCAGGAAAGAGGCTCTCCATCCACCTGCAGCGAGCCCCACACCCAAGCTCCCACTCCGCTTCCTCCCTAAAACACCTCTCTTACCCCCTCCAGGCCACATCCCTGCTCTCGGCGCGGTGCACGACACGCTGCACACCGATGGCCGCTGGAGGACTGCCCTGAGCCCCTGGGCTGATGCCCCCCGGTGCCTGCTCAGCCCCTGCGGGGGGCACAGCAGTGTGCCCGTGTATCTCCCCCGCAGCGCGCTGGCTCCTGGGGACTCCGCTGCTGCTCCTTTTGTGCTTCTCCTGTCTGCTAGGCAGCCTCTGATGCTTCCTCCGGCGCACGAGAAGACGATGTTTCTCCGTGTTGAAGGAGCAAAGGCACTGCTCATGTATGCTGCTGCACCCCATGGGGTCAAACACCCCGTTCAGGGGAATCAGTAACATCGAAAACGAGACTTGCTGGCAGAGCCTGGTAGACGTCAACGGCAATGATAGCTTGGGGCTAAAGCAGCAGCTAGCGCAGGGGCACTCTGTGTTGTACAGGGCAGTGGTCAGGCTTGTCCTGTCTGCACGCCTCGGTCTCCCAAAAAGCGAGACATGACGAGCAGAAAGCCAAGAACTGCATGCAGAGAGGGCCGTCTTCCAGGCTTTCTACAAGGAGCTGTAGGAAGCTCCCACAATCCAAGAGGAGAAAACCGCTGCCATCTGGGGCGGTGCTACCCCCAACTCCTACTGGTTAGGGGGCAACCATTTTGGTGCCACCAAATCTGTGGCAGCCAGGGTCACAAAAGACTGCAGACATTTCAACAAGGTGAAGTAGATCCTGTTGTGTCCAGTTCTGCCAACTGTGGCTGTTGTTTCCAAGCTTGCTGCTTTGAGACTGGTGCCAACTTCTGCTAAGAGGCAGAGCGTATAGCACTACTTTCAAAAGCAGCATCCTCTCCACCTCACGGGTGCTCGGTCTGGTTGCACATGCACTAGCAGACACAAACAAGTGCCTGCAAGAGCCAGTCTTGCTCAAGAGATGCACATACCCAACATGCTTGCGACTGTTATGCCACATTTGTGGGAGATAGTGTCACGCTCTCTGATGTAGCCTGCTGCTAAACTGACAGTCTCCTGTCTCTGCTAATGTGTCTGCTGCAGTAGTGTCACAGCTGAGAAAGTAAGCCACACAGCAAGCCCCAGGTACAGCAAGCATCTGTACCCAAAAATGCCTGACTCCCTTATTGTCACCACCCCTTCCAATCCCTCAGTAAGCAAGAAAAACAAGTTTCCCTTTCCAGAGTTAGCTGGGGATGGCATCCACTACCAGACTGCTTTCCAGCTTAACCTCCCTTGGCTTGTGACCGATGACAAGCACGATCATTTCTTTGGGCCCCCAAGTACAAACCCAACCTATTGCTACTTGTGGCTCCCTGAGCAGCCTCACAAAAGGAGGCATAAAAATAATTTCATGAAGAGCTATTTCATAGCTCCTGACCCTACGACTGAGCAACTATCCCACAGAAAAGAAACCCCTTCCAGTGGAAAGAGGGAACCCACTGCAACATACGCATCAACGTGGGCTACACCAGAACTGGAGACAGCTGGGAGACTCCTGCTTCAGAAGCTCACAGAGCTGATGAAGGTAGGTAAGCTGCTTTGAGCTTCAGGCGAGGGCCTGGTGAATTTACTGACCAAGACAAGTAGGCTGCGTGTCCGGACTTCCATGCCAGAAACTTTTCCCTACGTGAGAAAGGAGGTGGTCATGAATTCAGATCAAACAGTGATTCCAGCTGAGAAATCTCCCTCCAGAGAGAAACCATGTCAACTCTAGGTCTGTGCTTATTATCCTCCCTAATCCTTTTCTTTCCTTACTTTTGTGCCCTCTTTCCTAGGATCTACACTACAGGCAGCAAGTGAGACAGTCTGCTGATGCCTCCTTTCTCAAGAAAGTGGTTTTGTAACATTAAAATACTATTTATCCCTGAAATCTGCTGTCACCTGGTATAAAACAAACAAAACCATCAACTCTCCTGTCCCACAATCCAGTGACACACAGAAATGCAAATATGACCACAAAATGTAACTGATGATGACCAGAAAACACAAGGGAAATCCAGGATACTGAGTGGTGAACTCCCTGCAAGCCAAAAATGGCTCTGCAGTGTACCTCTTACACCACCACTGGATTGCTTCAGCAAGCTAAGTGCAATACGGGGCAAACCACAGGCAGCCAGTGCTCAGTGGGAATCAGCAGCAGCACAGGTAACAGCAGAGTTGAGGAGGACAAGACTGTTTTACTCGTCAGTCTGGATTGTCTTGCATCTCCTCCCTCTTCTCCTGCCATAAATCCTTTTCATTCCAGCTATCTAGCTGCCTCACACCCGAGCACTGGTCCACCCTCCCGTGGGGTACAGCTCTACAGTTCCTGGAGATTTTCCCCATCACCTTTTATAACCTTTACACAAACTTTTCCTGAAGTGAAACAGAATAAAGCCTTAAAGCAGTGCAGGGGCTGGCTTGTCCTGTCCTACTGGTAACCACCACCAGCAGCCTCCTGCTCACTCCATCAATCAGTGAGAACTCTGAGTCACGTTAGAGAATTATACATGTTTCTTTCCAACAATCCTCTTCAAGCCACAGAATGTAAACTTCATCCACTAATATCACATCACTAATTACATTTTATACTGGCATTCAAAACAAAGACATGTTTTTAAAAATTATTTTAAAATGGCTATTCGGAAGGAAAATACAGCTATCATGAAGTGTGAGAACAAAGAAAAGAGCTTCATGTAGGTATCTGCCGAAATATTCTGTTCTTAACACTTGCTTACATTACAGCTATCTTATTAAGGAAAAGGGCGTGAAGAAAGAAATTTGGTTTTAGTCTCAAGACAAAAAAAAACCCCTTTCAATTGAGCCACTTACCCTAAATGAGAATTCAAGGTTTTCTCCTCCCCAGACTTCCATTCCTGTGTCATATGAACCAAGATAATCAAAATACTTCTTGCTCACGGAAAACAATCCACCTGCCATGGTCGGAGACCTATAAAAGAGAATAGTAACTCTGAATTGAATGAAAAGCAAAAAAAATTAAATCTAAACCCCCAATGCAATGGATAAAAAATACAGTATATTTTTATTTTCCACTTTCTCAGTCTTTTCTGGATACAAAGTAACAGTCAGCCATTGATCGGTTATCATCAGGCCATTTAAATTTAATTTTGTAGTAAAAAAAATGGTTATCTGAAACAAGCTCCAGAATGTATTAAAATAAAAGTAACACTGAAGTCAGAAAAGATAAACATCGTGTTAATATAAATTTTTGCAATCACAGTGTCTTTGTGAGGGACAATAAATGACTAGTCTCTTACCTCACATAGTAGAACATTAGCTTTTTTTGTGGCAGAATTGTGTTAGTCAGCTCTGAAATTCTAAGTGCAGTATCTTTAAGTAATAAGTAAACAAATATTTGTGCTTTAGTAATCAATAACAACATTCCTAATCCTATTAACATCAAGCAGAAAAATTCTCAGACATCAGTTGAGTGGAATTAAGTAAAGATAGTCTCTAAATAATTTTTTTCCTTTCTAAGAAGATCTCCCCATCTGTATTTTTTTACTAAGTTTGTGAAAAAAAATCAGGGGTCAAGACCGGATCCTCACCACAGACCACACGGCTCAGAGAGACAGCACACTTAAAGGATGTCCTTTCAGTAGAGTAGTGTGTGCACATACACATAAACTCGTATTTGTTCAATACTGTTCCTAATTGTTTACAGTCTTAGAAAATGACCCTTTTTAAAGTGCCAAGTATATAATGCTGGTTAGAACTAAATTCAGCTGACACTTTATGAATTTTACTAAATTGCCATTGAGGTAAATATTAACAAAGGTGCAGTGATCAGTTACTCTTAATCTGTCAAAACTGCTTTTACCAGCCATCTTTTTGAAGCAACGCTGTCTTACACTGTCATATGTTGTTTCAAAGGATGGAATGAGATGAGGTGAGACGAGACAGAAGGAAAAAAAAACCAGACTCTGTGACCAGTCAAGCTCTTCTGTCTCACTCCAGACCTTGTCTTTCCAAACACAGCTTTCAGTGGCACTTCTGCTTTCCCCAAACACTCGCCGAGCTTGCAGTCCTCAGGCTACCGTGAAGCTTTATCCCTCATCGTTTTCCCCTTGGCATGCCAAAGACAATTCTTCTTGTTGTGGAGAAGGAAGGCATCATACTTAAACTAAAGGCCTTAAAAACATTTACTCTATTTTGAAACTCTTTTTACGGAGGATGTGGACTAATACATGCTGAGAAGGACTAAATTACTGCCTCACTTTTCCCATTAAAAAGAAAAAATGTTCTCTCAGTTGAGGATAAGTTCATTAATATTTGTGAAGTATTATCACGATAAGCAACCTAGAAAATGAAAAAATTAATCATTCTGTATTTGTTGTAGTCTCTAAGGTAACAGATTATAAATAAAAGCACGGACTAACAAAAATGTGATGTAAAAAATGCCGAACAGCTGTTTCGTTTCTTACAATAAAAACTGCTGAAATACAGCAACTTCCAAGTTGAACATAGCAGACCCTCAACCATCAGGATTTTGTCTACAGTGTCCATCTTTCAGATGCATTGTTTGTACCCTTACCTCACCCCTCCTAAAAACAGAGCACGGAGTGACAGGTAATACCCACTGACTGCAACTTGTCTTAAAATAAAACAAAACTAAAACCCACAAGGAAGACATCCGCATGAACTCCTGCAAGTAAGCCTTTCACAGAAACTATGGTGGGTAGAGCTGTATGATTTCATCCCAATAAAAAACTGGTTCACCTTTGAAAACAGCGCAAGGAACCACAGCTATCGCTACAGCACAGATAAAGTCTTCAAAACTACTTTTGCCTTCTTACTGGTTGATGATTTTTCTCCCTTTTTCATCATTGACCACGATACTTTTTCTACAACGCGGATCTCTTTGCTTTGCACAGAGGACATCGTTCCGTGTTAGTTACTCAGTTACAACCTTTCAGTGTGCTGGTAAGCGTCTGTGGGAGTTTGCCTGCAGCAGTCAAGAGACTACTTGCACAATAAGGATTCCATATGGAAGATTACACAGGGATTTCAGCTTTTAGAGCAATATTTTTCCAGGAGCATGGTAAGCAGGAGCTATTTTGGAAAAAAAGGGGAACTAAACAAAATATGTAATTTTTAGTAATATGCTCATTTCTCAAATATCTTTCAGCACCTGGCATTTCCAAGTGAAATCAAAACCACTTGTAAGATTCACAGTTTCATAAGATGCATAAAATTTAACCTGATCACATCGGTCTTGGATTTCCTCCGTTTTTGTTCTCTTTCAGGGGTACTATGCCAAGTGAAGACCAGCCGCCAGTCGAATCCGCCAATCTGTGGCTCACCAGCATTTCCCAAGTACTCGAATGTATTCCAGTCAATAACATCAATAACAGGGCAGACAACAGCCGATTCTTCTTCTGCAATCCTAATATGTTTTTAAAAGGAAAGGGTGACTTCCATTAGAAACTTCTCTCAAAAACTAGAACTGTCAAGAACAGAGAACACTTACAGATACTAAACATGAAGTTTTGCTCCTTTTCAATTCATGCTGCAATACAAGGAAATAACGGCTACAAGAATAACCACTGACTTCTTGCTGAGGATGCATCAGGAGGATGCATCAGGATGGACTCAGATGTAGGCACCTGGCAACCATCAATCTTCCTGGACAGTGGAACCGAGGTATGCCAGATGGCTTGAGATAACACGTTCAGCATCTGGCTTGGCTGCCAAACCCAGCACCACATTCTCAACAAAAAAATCTATTTTGTTTTGTACAGGTAGCTGCATTTAAGATATTAAGAGAGCAGCATGACCATATCGTTCTGCAAAGATGAATAATAAATTAGCCTCTTGGCCCTTAAAGTCATGGCTGTTCTTGTAACTGCGATCATCTCCAAAAAGTTATACTGAGCACTACAACAGTAACTCAAAAAGAAGCCATGAGCTTAAAAAAACCCCGTATGACATGGGAATTAGATCTCCAACTGTAAAACATAAATGAAGGAGACCTCCAGAAACCCTGGCAACACAGGAGGTAAAAAGGAGAAACAAGACAGTACTGCAGAATGACATACCTATCAGCAAGGCTGATCTAAAGATAGTTATGATCTTTATCATACTAAGAATACATCAGAGCTGACGACGTTTCTTGCAGGTCTACTTCTGCAAGGAGATAAACCCCTTCTTCCCATTTCTCAATACCATACAGGGTTTTCTGGATTCCCTTCCAAATGCATTTGTCCTTACTAAAGGCAGTGGATTCCTTTGCCTTCACCTCAATTTCTCAAAGGGCCTCTCAGTACTAGGAGAGACCAACTTCAAGCACGCAAGCTCAAGCTAAGGTCTTTCTCCGAAATCACTCTTTTGCAATCTTCTCTACACTAGTCTTAGACATCTCCTGTTAGTTCAGTGAAACAAAGTGACTTGCTTGACTTCAAGATGCTGGTACTTGTTTTAGCCCTGCATCTTCTGATTTGCATATTCCAGAGGCAAAGGAAAACTGAATGTGTTATACTGCCAAACAAGGAAGAGCTGTGATGCATCTGTCATTCGAGGGGAGCTAGTTCCTCAAGGGATTAAGTTTAAATCCCGCAGGCTGATCAAGGGGCTCTGACTCTGAAATTAGAGCAGCTTGTGTTGGTTAAATGCAGCAGAGAACTTCCAAGGAACTATTGTCTGAGCTGAGAAAAACTGCCTTAAGTATGAAATGGTCTCTTGCTGCCGGAGGGAAGATGCAACACAGCTGTTTTCTTCTTTATAATCTCCCATTGAAATCCTGTTTGGTAGAGTGCACAAAAGGGCTTACACAAATATTTCTACCTCCTGTCTCACTTGCATAAAACTTATGTACAAAGCAAGGGGAATGCTATGTACACAGAGGAAACAAAAATGCCAATAAAATGTAAAAATGCTTTGTTGCTCCCATAAAGGAAAAGGAGTAAAAATTAGGTAGCTGGCATGTGATTTTAGTTATGAAAGGAATAAGGTAAGTGAAAAGCCATCACCTCTTATCTAAGTGAAGAATTAACTAGATGGTACAATGCACAGGCAGCTTACAAATACAACTATGTTTGCATTGCAAAATGCTAACACTGTTGCATTGCTCCCATATATTTGAGTCAGATATGCCATGAAAACATCCCCTTAGAGATGCACATCTGCATCTGCAGCAAGAAGGACAAAAACTCCTAGACACATCCAGGGCTAACTTTTTACTGGTGGTGATTTATTACACTTAAAATTATCCAAATCCTTCCTCAAGATTGCCATCTAGTGGTTTGCTGAAGAAGTGAAGAAATTACAGAATCTCCACAGTTACATACTGCTTCTTCAGAGTACAGCTGGTAAAACCATGCTTACTCTTTGATTTTTACCCCTTTTCCTTTCTTCACACTATCTATACTGTTCAACGCTAACCCACAGTTATCTGGAATATATTCGGTATGAAATTTAGTAACAAGTTAAATATGACAATGTTAAGAAAAAAAAAAAAATATTATCGCAGATACAATTTCAAATGGACATGGGGAGTTTGAGAACACAAGTCCCACTAGGAATCAGGAGGACTCACACGCCTTAAGACAGCATGTGCTTTTCGAAATCTCTCTCCAGTTGGAGAGAGATGGATTAGCTCAGGAGCGGGATGACCGGAGTTTATTGACTTCTCTTCCAATCTGCTTATGTGCACACTGCCCTGCAACAGGGCATGCCTCAGGGCACGCATCTTTCCAGACCTTCTCACCCACCACCCAGGCTGATCAAAGCGGCCACCTTTCCCAAGGTAGTTTCAAAGCTGGGGGAGGACTCCTCTTCCTGAAAACAAAACTTTCCCTTCTCTAAAGAAAAAGAACAGCCTGGTCCTCAGGAGAAAATAAAAATCCACCTCCTGATCTTCCATGCTTCTGCTCACTACCCCACCGCCACGAAACAAACAGGGCCCAGGCTTGGGTTACCTTCGGCAAACGTCTAGCAAGAGCCATTTTTCCACTGCGGAAGCGTGCCAAACTGTCCCTTCTCCTTCTGCAGCAGGACAGAAAACCACCCCAGAGCGTAACCTCACCTTGCCAGCAGCGGCTCCAGCCAGCCCTCGTGGCATTCGCAGTGGCAGTCCAGGAACGTCAGGATGTCTCCTTTGGCCACAGATGCCCCCAGCAGCCGGGCTCGAACCAGCCCCTCTCGCTTATTTGCACGGATAAGACGCACCTTGCGTAAGCCAGCCACATAGTTTTCCAAACTCTCCTTTAAATGTTCTGTAACAAGCAAATAAAACGGAAAGAAAGAATACGGTTCTGGAACAATTGATTTACGTCATGCTACAGAAAGCTCTTTTTTCAGTAGCGTACTACTTATAGCAGTGCCTTAAGGATACCAGCATTTTGAACTCTGATTCTGCTATACTGTCTGTGTTAGGAAAGGACAAGGAAAAAGCACAGAACTCGGATGGACGCAAATCACAGTTACTTTCAAGAAACTGAATGCTTCCTATTTGCCTCTGCAATTCATTTCCAAATTGTTAAGTGCTTCTCAAATGTCACGTAAAACTTTTTCAATGTAAAAGTTTTATTCTTAACACAATTCATGTGTGGTGGAAAATGCCAGCATTGTCTTTGTGTCCCATAATTCAAACAAAAACAGATAACCAGGTAGTTCTCACTATACTAGACACCAGGGCAACCTTGGAGCAACTGAAACTTGCTCGAATTAGGAAACCTGAAATGCTCTGAGCAGATTGTAGGTTATCTGTGTGTGCAAGCACTCACATTACAACACAGCAAACGTGCTTCCCCATTGTAAACAACATTTGGTCCACAAGTCAAATTTTTCACTGGCATGCTACAAGAAAAACTATTTTCCAATTAGATGCCTATGTTGTACAATTTTATGGTATGTTACCCAAACAGCGTATCTTTCCTTCCTGTGGACTGGCTGGCTAAAAAACCCCATCAACAATCAACATTATTTAGAATTACCCTTCCTACCTTTGTCACTGTAATCATCTACAAGGATAATTTCTTCCAAAAGTATATCTGGAGATGTCTCAAGAACACTATGAACAGTTCGCAGAAGTGTTGACCAAGCCTCATTATAAAAAGCTATCACAACGGAGGTTTTTGGCAGGCTGTAATAATCATACTTCTCCTCTCTGCATCTGTAAGGGAGGGGATTACATTTAGTACAAGCGCAAAAGCATCTGTTAATTTTCAGAAAACTATTCTCAAATGAAGATTTTGTATGCTATTTATTAACTGCAAGCAAGAACATACTAAGGATCTTAAAAGAACTGTATGTACACGGAAAAGTCATGCAAACACTTTCAGGAAGCTGGTCTTCCAGAAGTCCCATTTCCACAGCAGCGTTATGACTAAAATTCCACAACCCCCCAAAATGTCCAAGAAGAAAAATAATAGGAGGTATTTTGGGCTGGTGTATATGCAGCAGCTGTCTTTGTACAATACTGCCTCAAGTAGAACAAGCAATGGCCAAAACATGCCTCAGGTTACTGAAAGGAAAAAACTAAAGAAGAAATATAAAACCTAAGTGCAGTAAAACAGCAGCATAAATTACGGGTAACTTGTGCTTTGGAAAGTAAAACAAGTGCTAGATAGTAAAAATACAATGGTGAAGGAACAGCAACATATAAAGAGGAAAAAAAAACCCAGCAACAGAACTGAGACGTATGTACACTGAAGCAGAACTCAGGAAGACCACAGAACTGCCAAAATATAATAGTGAAATCCACAAAAAACACAGACAGGCATAGAAATGCATGGTTTTGGCTCTATGGAGAGCCAGGAAGTTTGCAAACCTTTGGATTAAGCTCCAGAATGTACTTCCTATAAATCTGTATATGGACTTCCCTAAATGAACATAAGGATGCCAAGAATCTTACAGCTGAGCCAAATGTGTAAATTGTTAAAGATTCCCCTGGTCTGAAAGAATTTTAAAATAACGACGGTACTTATTACCATTTCTCCCCTTTTCTTAGAGCATTCTGTATGAGCAGTTTTGTTAAAAACCAACAGAAATGGTTTAGAGATGTTTGAATTTTCCAAGCCTGGCGTCACCAGAGCTTGTAAGGGGCAGAAGGACACACTTCAGCTTCTGTAGACTGTTCGGTCACAAGATACCGAAGCAGGTAGGACATCCCTCCTACCAAACCAGAACAGCAGCAAGTCCTCCAAAACCTATGCTACAGCGAGCTGAAAAGGGAAACCGGAACCAATCAGCAGAAAACATGACAACAAAGTCCCTTAGGTCAATTTAGGGAACCAAAATTCCCCAAAACACCCAGAAAATGACATTAAAAAAAAGCCTGCTTTCCTATACCACATCGAGAATATATTTACTATTTAATGCTGCTGTGTTTGCAATAAAAGACTTCTTACAGGTTTCTTTAAAGATTAGGCAACATCTATAAGGGAAAAAAAGTCTGTAGAGTACTTTTGTAATAAATACCTGAAAATGAGGAAGCAATGAGGAGAAACAACACTTGGGCAGAGGAGGCACACAGAAGGCCACTTCTCAAACATGAAAGGAATGCTACGCAACAACACTCATTGTATATGATGCGTATGCATGCATACACACACACAGATATTCATAGATAGGTAGATACACATACACTTACACAGTGAAGTACAAAAATGCCCGTCCCTCCAGGCTGTATAACTTGTCCTGAGGCAAACAGGGGCATTCACACAGAGAACTGCCTCACACCAATGGCTGGCAACAGAAGTGATTTATTTTGCCAAATGTTCATGTATTAACACATGAAAAAAGAGTGACATTTTAATTAACTTTTTTTTTTTTAACACAGAAAGACCTACTGTGTGAATCCAATTTTAGAAATACATATTTACTTTAGCCTATTGAAACCCATTTATGCTCAGTACTGCCAGGAAAAAATTCTTCTTACGTATAACAGTCACTTGTACCAGGTAATTTCAGTTCATTTCTTGATGGAAATGGGATCATTACCTACCCATTTTAGAAAATTGAAGGAAAAAAGAAATAAAAAGAAAACCTCCGGGAAAGCTTTCTCTGAAAATACATCAGAAGGAACCACCAAATAAGAATGCTGTATTCCATTATTTAAAAAAAGGAAATTCGAAAGGTCTAAAGAAGCTTACAAGCCTAATTATAGATTAAAGACTTCAATGAATTTGCCTGAACATTACATGCTGGAGACGGGAAACATAATCTTGCACAGAGCGAGGCAATCCCCAAACTCCTTGTGATTCATTGTGCACTGCTGCCTCCTTCGCTGAGCGTACCCTACACCGCGGAAAAAGGTCAGCCTCCTACGGGACGTACCACAGCACACGTTTCTTAGGTTTCCGAAGTCAAGCAAGAGGCCAAATCTAAAGAGGGCATGTTATTTACTAGTTTCGTGGCGCTGGCCAGCACGGCCGTGCTGCCCCGAGCCGTGCCCGGGTCCCTTGCATCCCGCTTCCCTGCAAGCGGCCGGCTGGACAGGGCTGAGAACCTGCTGAAGACAGAAACCACACCTCACCTGGCATATTGAAATACACAGAGCACGACTGAAAGCTTAGCTTTTTATTTAGTCCATTACGTTTATCTTGGGGAAAACTAATCGTCACGTATAGACCAACTAAAATTTTGAAACTTTTTTTTTTCCTAATGTTTTAAAAGTAATTCAACTTCTATGCAGATTTGCATGTTTATCTCAGACATCATGTCTAAGAGGTATATTCCTTACTAGATTGCTACAAGATCTCAGCTGTTAGCAGTGTCACATATTGTTACTAAAATGAAGCACATTTCTTCTTATCTTTCTGTACTGAAAGAAATTTCAAAGAGTTTTGCTAAGTCTTAAAAAATAATCCCATTGGGGAGATTACAAACACAAAGCATTTAAACCCTGGAAAAATAATAGTATAAGAAAATCCTAAAAAGAGAATGAATCCCTGAAATGGAAACGCTTAGAAGTGTTGTTGAATAACAATTAAGCAGCATGCATATGGACACTAAACATTACCACTTCACAAGACACACAAGCTTCAAAAAACCCACTAGAAGTATGAAACCTAACTTAAAGCCTAGCGGTCACAACTCGGCTTTTCCACTTCCCCACTCCTATTTACAATGGAACCACCTTAGCAGCGCATGTTCTGTAGTCACCTTTGCAAACTTCAGGATGTATTTTTGTTCTCCATGTGTCAGCCAAGTATCCAAGCCCCTACTTTCCAAGTGAATCACTTCACTCCTACTTTGGGTTATTCAGAAAAACAAATGCGTATCAGTTACAACATGTCATTAAAATGACAGGGAGGATACGAACTGGTGACAGCAGTCCCAAAATATGTTTTTGCAGATACTGGGAATGCATATTTATACTGCCTATACTGCAAGCTGCTTTCGGCTCCTGACTAAGGCGCTCTTCAGTGCCACCCTCAAAAACACAACGCTGTCCTGTCCCAATATAGGGGATCACGTTAAGACAGGATTAATTGCAGCTCACGTTAGCCACCTAAAAGCTAGGTGCTGTCTTTGAGCTAATCGCCTGGACTCTGCCTGTCCATAAAGACAAATCCAGAAGGCGATTCACCTCACCCTCCTTAAGCCATTTATCTAGCACAGCCAAACAGACCTTTATGGGCCCCCACCTCCCCCTTGTCTACAGAGGTTTAACGACAGAGCAGATGCTTAACTTTTCTACAGCTGAAGTTAAACAACAGGAAACTACCTATAGTCCCTACTATTGACTGCCTGATACAACACCTTGAACCTAGTTATCATAGCTACCAAACAGTTCATAAAAACACAATGTAGACACAAGGAAACGAGTTGCGTATAAACATGACATTTCCAAGCATGGACAATAAATGCAGAAGCGCTGTCATTTGAAGTCTGACATATTATTTCACTACTCTCATTATCTTATTCAACCACGGGAACTTTACTGTTTACGTAGATAATAATTATATACATATATATTAAAAAAAACCCAAAACACCCAAGTTAAAACTAAGCATGCACGTTGAGTGGGTTCATTTTCTTCAGAAAAATACACATAATCTCTAGCCAAGATGATTTAGGAAAAAGTTACCAGATACCAGGATCAGTTGCTGAGGAAAAACCTACTGCCAGCACATGTGAGCAGCTTTTTTAGAGGCAACAAAAGAAAGGCATAAAGTTGTAAATAGGACTCAGATTGCACTCAAAAGCACTGATATATAATGGGTAACAATGATAACGGGTAACACGATGGAAAGGAGTGACACCTGCTCAGCCTCTGCCCTCCAAGGGCTCCTGTCCTCTGCAGCACCACCAGAAAATGCACAAGCGGAGTCCTCGTGCACAGCAGAGTTGCACCCCGAGAAAAGGCGGCCAGGACTGCCCCTAACCACCTCCCAGGGAGCGGGCTGGGACACTGCCCTGCGCCAGCAGCAGCCCGCTTCTGCATCGTCCTCCGTTCCCCTCGGGCACCCTCTGCCACACTGGGTGATCGTGCCAGGAATCCTCCTGCTTGGTCACTGTGGCTTAAAGGACAGGCATAAAACAAGAAACGCCAAAGGAAAAAGCTTCTGTTTATCAATTTGTACTAAAACAAACATCTACATTTTTAAATTCTAACCAGATTCCTCCATGAATCTTTAAATCTCTAGACGGGAAGAGAGAGAGAATAATGCTGGTACATACCCAAACACAAATTTAAAACTATGTTCACTACAGCATCTGCTCAAACATCTAACTCCACAAAATACAAACTGAAGCAAAGCATGTAAAGGTGTATCGCCATACATCCACATTCCTGTGGGTTTTTGGTTTTACCCTTCTACAGTGCAGTTGCAAGTCACAGTCTAACCGAGACTATATGGCTGACTAGTTTAATAATTTAACCTTGGAACCTACTACACTACGAAGTCTTCTGTTAGCAAGTTTTACAATAGGTTATTTATTAGAAACTAAGGAGACATCAGTCAGGAAACGCCTAAACAAAATTAAATGGGCTATTTTGGAGAACATTTGTGTCAATTAATGTAATCACTCCATTTATTTCATTGTAAGGAGCTGTTTCTCTTAGAGATGCGTATCTATACACAGGGAGAGAGAGCATGAATGTGTGCACACTGGGCACGCTGCCATGAGTTAATGAGGAATGGTTGCTGACATACTTTTATGTAAGACTTTCATCACAACTGCAACAATAATATGGCAAGGGAAAATACATTTTTAATCTCCAAATTTGATGTTCTATATGCACAGTTAGTCATATTTTAAGAAAAAATATGAAATATTCTGTGAGTTTATCAAGATTTGTTAAGAATACAATCTGTTCATAAATTATTTAATGCTTTATGCCCAAGAACACAGGCAAGTTCAAGATTGTGTAGGTTCTCTCAAGAAGTTCAAAACAGCATGTGTCACCGATATAGCTGATCTAACAGGATTTGTGCGACTACGGTATGTGACGTCGCCATATACGCACCATCATCGTACCATATAGCAAACACTGCTAGGGTCCTACTTCAGGCTGGGTTTCATGTGGTGGGCTAGGAACCGAGCTTGCTGGTTTCGCTACGAAATGTCCACAGCTGCACTGGAGTCCTCTTCTCCCCCCTTTTCTATGTCTCCCTTCCCTCCTGCTCCCAGCAGCAGCTTAGGGTTCAGCAGGTCCATCCACGAGCATCCCAGGCTCAGCAGCACGACATGGCTCGTAGCTGGTGTCTGAGCCACCGAGGCCACATGACCTGCTCCGGGCTGAATGTGCGTTTGAACGGCCGCTCCTCACCCCTCCTTGCGGGAGAGCAACCTATGGATAAAATTCAGCCTGTGAGCCAAAAGAGATGCAGCCCTATTACATCAAAACCCGGGATACAGAGGTACAACATTTCCAGTAGAATTAAAGGATATCATAAATCAGATTATTCTTGTCTCCTCCAAACACTACCCAACTTTTCATGCTAATTTATTTTCTCACATAAAACTACCTTGAACCATCAGNAAAAAAAAAAAAAAAAAAAAAAAAAGTCTTACCAGAGCATGGAAAGGCTGCACCTGGTTTTGCACACCTACATACCCCACGTGTGTTCAGATACTACAGAAAAAGGTGCTGATGTTTACAGAAGGTGTGTCTTGGTCTGATTAGCAAAGCAGACAGCAGCAAGGTGCTGATAACTGCCAGAATGGCCAAATTATTCGGGGCAAGGCTGGAACACAAAAGCAGCATGAGTTAAAGCCATGCTGGCCCACACCTCGCCACCACCGGCTCCCAGCCCGGGTAAACGATCCCTTAATTGTGTCTGCTGAAACAAACCACATTAGGAGAGAGCACCCTCAGTACAGTCTAGGACACCGTGATATGATCAAGACCCTGAAAACAGACGCTAGCTAGATTGTGAAGTGGTTTTCCAGATTATTTAATGTTTTAAAGAACAATTCTCCCAGTGACAATGAGGTCTCAACAAGACAGACTGCCAAACACCGTTTTAAGAATTCAGATAATGAAGGGCTGCGCTGGCTAGTATAAAAACATTGTGAGAAGCAAGGAAGAAAGCTGGGAAGTCTGACATAAAGGAAAGTAATTGCAAAAATGTTTAGGGAAAAAAAAAAAGGCAAATTTGTTTAAGACAGATTAAAAAATACATTAAGAAAAAATTGTCTAGAAAGCCCACCTATGAGGGTGGACTAAATCTATATCCTAAAATCCACAAATTTAAGAAATCCATAGATCATCCAAATTCCAAATTGTTAGAAAAAGGCAATAGAAGTTCCTACCTAGCCCAGATTCTGGACGTACAGATGAGAAGGCATTTCTGCATGTGTCCATGGGGAAAAATCAATTCATTTTTATTTTATATTGCTGATTTGAAACAGTGAATTCATTTTGCTCAAATAGTTACCCATGTTTGCAATTTTCTTCCAAACTAGTGAGATACACTTAATATTTGCACACAGCCATATGATTTCCTACACCTACATTCAGAAACTTAGTTTGATGTGACCAATGTGATTCAGGACAAGAAAAATATTTTGCAAAGTAATACAATAACTAAAAGAAGTTATTGTAACCATCACTAATAGTAGGGTGTTGGATGCACCAGGTCCTTACAGACAATGGTATATAGTAAAAGCACTGTTTGAATAAAGAAAAAAAAATAACTGTGATTTGTGGTTACTATCACTGATCTGGGAACTTTGTCAGGTTAAAAATGAAATCAACCGAAACCAAGCACACATCTAGACGTCAGAGGAAGCTGAGGATCTCTACCAGAAGCTGTAAAGAAAAATGGTCAAAAAATAATCATGTGAGCTCTTCTGGAAAATGTTTGCATGTGACTATAAAACAAAAGCACAATGACAAAGAAAACTGACACACTTTTACAGAAGACAGGAAACAAAAATAGTAAAATATCCTAAATATCAAAGTGCTTATGGAAGCATTGCTGTATTTTGTACTGCTACAAAACGCAAGCCTGCTTATTTAAAAAAAAAAACCCAAAAAAACAACAACGCTGCAGATTTATTACTCCCTCACTTAACTGTATGAGGGAGGAATGAGACGTCCCAGAGACACACCGCTTTGCAGGTGTAAAGCCTGTCTATAAATGCAAGGAATCCTGCCAACTAACAACAAAGTAATGACTAAAAGGTATTACGATCAATGTAGTTACTAGTAGGTAATTATCC
Source organism: Pandion haliaetus (assembly GCA_013401275.1). Classification (NCBI taxonomy): domain Eukaryota; kingdom Metazoa; phylum Chordata; class Aves; order Accipitriformes; family Pandionidae; genus Pandion; species Pandion haliaetus. The sequence goes on along the minus strand of VYZV01039012.1, from coordinate 35,856 downwards.
ATTCAGAAAACAACCAAAACAAAAAAACACAACCCCAAATCAGTGACCACAGTGTTATGAAACTACTGAACCAAATACACCTGTTGAGTGTTTTATGCAAAGCATCTGCTCGTAAGTAGAAGAGCATTGTGTCCGCTGGACTCTGACCCAACGTAAAGCCTGGGAATACCTACGCCGAAGCAAGCCCCAGGCACAGTGTGCCATCAGCTGCGCGCTGAGAGGGAAGGGATGCGCCAGCAAGGTCGAGCTGCTGCAGATAAGCTTCTCTGAAGAGTCCACTTTTCCCACATGCACTGCAAAAAAAGTCACTGCAGTTATTTCACCTTGAGGTAGCAGATGAAAGAGAAGCTCCTGGGTGAAGTCAGGCAGACGCGGTGGGCTGAGGAGGAAACACCCGGCTGCTGCGCCATTTCCTGGAACAGGGTCAGGCTAAAACTCCTGGCAGGAGCAGCATGCCCATCTCTCCTGGTTTCAGCTGGGATAGAGTTAATCGTCTTCCTAGTAGCTGGTATAGTGCTATTTTTGAGCTAGATATGAGAAGAATGTTGATAACGCACTGATGTTTTCAGTTGTTGCTCAGTAGTGTTCAGTCTAAAGTCAAGGTTTTTCAGCCTTTGATGCCCAGCCAGCAAGATGGCTGCAGGGGCACAAGAAGCTGGGAGGGAACACAGTCAGGGCAGCTGACCCAAAGTGGCCAACGGAGTATTCCATACCATATGACGTTTTAGGAACTGGGGGGGGGGTCGCTGCTCGGGGACTAACAGGCGCTTCGGTCAGCAGGTGGTGAGCAATTGCATTGCGCATCACTTGTATATTCCAATCCTTTTATTGTTACTGTTGTCATTNGGGGGGGGGGAAGTGAGTGAGCGGCTGCGTGGTGCTTAGTTGCTGGCTGGGGTTAAACCACGACACCATCAAAACCAGATGCTGTGATTCTTGGACTAGAAGAGGGGCCAAAACCTAGTGTCAAGCATTATTCTGGGAATTTGCTGGTGAGACACTATCAGATGAGAAGCCTGCATAATTTGGTATTTACAAGCCAGTAAACAAAACAAACCGCAGTAGCAAGTGAGATTGTATCATGTTCAAACCTGGGAACAGATGGGAAAAGCTGTTTTGAAAATCAGAAAAATGCTCACACAAGATTGTTACGCTAAACTCAGAGACAATATCCCCCAAAATAAAAAATATTACAGGTATAAATGATGGCGACAGAGGAATTTAAGTATTTCTATATATCTATCTATATACAGGTACTAAAATATATATACACAGGTACTTGAATATATATATATAAAAATACCATACATATATAAAACATTATATATAAACAAGCTCTCTACAAAACAGACAATTATCTAGAATTAAAGAACAAACCTCTAAAACTATTTTTTATAGCTGCTAATTATGATGCAGGCCACATTCACTATTTTGGGGGCTTTTGTGGCTACTCAAAATCTTTTGCCAGGTAAGGAAAGAAAGGAAAGACAAATCCATTTGCTTGGGAGCACAAGTGAAATGAGGCCCAAGGGTTGATTCAGGCGGCTTCTACGATGAAAGAGACATCACAAACCGCCGAGTCAGCACAAAAGTGCCTATCCCTGCCTTGTTCCTTTCGTAGCAAAAGTCAGCCAGAAGAAGGCTGGTGTGATTTTACAGAAACCTTCCCTGAAATAAATGTGCAATGCGCCCCTACCATGCCAAACATAGAAAGAAAATAAAGGTGGTAGAATGTCTAAAAATCGAGAACAATGCTTGAGAACAGTCTTTAATCTAAAAGAACCCAAGCAGAAAAACTGGCAATGTATTTCTTACACGCTGTAACACGCTGTAAAAGGCTGCCTAAGAGACCCTATCAGTTGTCTGCCTAATTCTGCAGTCCTGTAAAATAAGCATGTGCTGAGAAGCCCCACAGGACAGGATGCTGCCTGGCTGTTGCACGGGGGGAAGGCAGACCAGCAGGGGCCAAAATGGACGGCCCAGAGCCCACCCCGCTGCACTTACAGGGCATCAGCCCCAACACGGCCCTCAGTAGGTCAATGTCTGACAGAGGATGCTTCCTTGTTTCAAACCTGCTGTAGTGGTTGCTTCCCCTGTGCGTATAAACTCAAGAGATGAAGGACAAACATTGGGAAGACAACCCGGGCCATCCAGACAACATCATGATTGGAGGGGGTGGGAGGGGGGTGGATTTCACTGTGGCAGTGACGTAGCCTTGAAAAAGGTGCCCAGAGAGGCTGCTGAATCGCCATCCTTGCAGGCTTCCCAAATTTGACAGGACAAGAATGGCCTTTAGCAACACGCTCTGAGACTGAAGTTGCCCTGCTTCAAGCAGGAGGTTGGACTAGACATCCCAGAGGTTCCTTCCAACCTCCATCTTCTCTGACCCTATGGTATATTTCACTTCTAGCCTTGTACAAACTGTATCACCAATTAGTAATTTCCTTACGTTCTTATGCGTAATATTTTACCAAAAGAACATTTTTTATAGTTTGTTTCTATATATATAAAATCATAGAACCATTTAGGTTGGAAAAGACCTTTAAGATCATCGAGTCCAACCATCAACCATGCCCACTAACCATGTTCGGTTGTTAAACCATGTTTTTTTGTTTATATGTATGTCTAAATACATATATATTTATGTATACGTCATTTATATACATACATATATATATATATACACACACACAATTCTAGCCACCAATAAGACCAAAAAGTTTCTGTGTGATGAAAACGCACTATTATCAGTTGCCGACCTCAAGCGCAGACAGTTAAAGGAAGCAGGAACTGTCTAAAGGAAACGATAGTTGTCAAGTTCTCCAGGTCTGTGTTTCAATAGAAACAGGAGCAGTTCTCAGAAAAACATGTTACAGTGGTCTGTAAGAACAAGAAGGGATAAAGGTCTTCTGAATATTTACATTGACAGGGATATATTTGTAGGAGAAACACCTAAATTTTAAGAAACTATTATAAAGAACATCTGTATAGGATTCATAGTCAAATATTGTCAAACAATACATTATTTGGGGGACTAATCTCAGTCAAACTATTCTTCTTTTCCTGCACAGGATTACCAGACATAGGTACTAGCAAATAACTACTGCCACATTTCTGGTCTGATAGCAGGTCCAGGATGTACAACATGTAGCAGTGGGAGTTTTTTGTCATCAGTTTCTGATACAGCAACACCTTGTATACATAATTTTGCAGACCAGGTGTAAAGACTTACTAGTTCAGATATTTGCAATCCTACTAGCAAAACTGTACTTCTCACTAGATTCACATTTGTGATTTTCACAATTCACACCCAGAGAGCAAGTTCACTGATGAATGTGGAAGGGCGTTAAGGTTAAAAGGAGCAGTGGGGCATCCAGGTGGTAGGGATGTTGCCTGTCTTTATTTCCCTTTCTCTCCTCCTCCCATTTTCCTGGGATCTAAAATTTCCAGACTTGCCTCTACACGTGTAAGAATATGCTGAAACAGACCAAAAGCCCATAGCCCAGAATAATGCCTCCAAGCACAGTATCTGTTAGTATCTCATGAATACCTGATGTCAATTTTCTAGTAGATGGAATCCCTTATACTTTACAGTAAATGGATTTTTGGAACAAGCAGGCAGCAGAATTTGTGTTATCCACTTCACGTATCGACCTAGTATTGCAGTGGCTTAGCAAGAGGCACCCTCTCAGTAGCCTGTCTGTCTTTCAGGCTGAAGAGCTGTAAATTAATCAGTCATTTCTGTATGGAAGCCATGCTGTAAGTTGAACAGCATTGGGTCCAACACACTTAACCAGTGACCCTACTCTATTTAAAAATAAAAACCAAAAAAACCCACAAGTGCTTCCCATTTTGTATCCAGTTTTTTATAAATGCAAGGAATTTCCACCTTATTTCAGAACTGCTTAAGGAAGTCATCATAAGCCTCTGGAAATAACACCACACCTGCTTATCCATATAATTACAACCTTCAAAGGACTCCAATAGGTTTGTGAGACACGTCATCCTTGACAAAGGCCAAGCTGACTTTCTCAATAGATCACACCTACCTATCTGCTACTAATTCTTTTCCTTACCACAGCTTGTAAATAATGTGCCTGGAAGAGATCCAAGGCTTGCCAGCAGACAGTTCTCCGGTTCTCCGGGACTTCACTAAAAAAAAATGGTGCATTTGTCACCTTCTGGTCTTCAGGTACCAAAATTGTTTCATTGATCACAACTAAAAATTCAGCCTTTGCATCATTTTTGTGGACAGCTGAAGTCTAGTTGAAGTCTACCATTACTACTTATTTCCTGCCATCGTAGCCTTACGCAAATGTTTCTTAAAGATCATGAATGGTCAAGCATTACCAATCTTAAAATAAACTAAATCATATTTTTTCTAGACTTGACTTTTCAACACTGAAGTGCAATGAATCTTCTGTCGCTACAGGCTTGTGGATACCTTTTTCAAGACCTTTTTTTTTCTTTTTTTAAACTTATCTCTCTTACATGGTCTTCCTTCTTAAGAGAGGTAGTTAACAACTTTATTGCAGAATTGTCTTTGGGGAAGGTTGTTTTGTTTTTTGCTCTTTTTTTTTTTTTACATTTGCTGTGTGAGTTGGATAGATGTTCTGTGACATTTCTGCCATCATTTAGTTTTAACTGTCTGAAAAGGCAGGAAGCACCTGCCAGCTGATACAACAACAGTACAATACAGCCCCAGCCTCAGAAGGCAATTATCTCTGAGATTATGTCACTGATGCCCTGCAATCCTTTTGGTTTAGGACACATTTTGTCACTTCAACAGCCAAATATTCAAATAAAAAAGGATGTGTCACTGTAGCAAAAGCCATCTGCCCACTTTTATTATTTTCAAGAATCTCCCTCCCATCTGTAACGTCCCCTTCCCAACAACTGTGATCTTCCGTTTCCTCCAACATCTTGTCTGAAAGAAATGGCAAGAGTCCAGAAAAATTCACTGAAATTATTTGAATGCTTCCTGTCGAAAAGCAACCGAAAAGGTCCTTTTTAGCCTACGATCCATAGGCTACTTATAAGGGGAGAATAAAAGATAACCAAGAATAACGAGCCTACTGCCAGGCTTAAATTTACGATAAAAAGGCCTTGCACTTGCGGTGCAATTTTTTGAGAGCTATCATAGGATTCATGTTTTAGATTCAGCATAACTAGAGTTGGGTGAACTACTGGACAGGACACGCTGACGTGAAGTGAACGCATGGTAGAGCCAGAGCCCTGCTTTTTCCACAGCTCTTTGCTACCATCCCATACAAACTTGTTGCAAAGAAATAAACTGGCTCAAGCCAAGCTCAGGTGAAACAGAGGAGAGGACTCGGCCAGTATCAGCCACGGCTCTGTCCTGACCGCTTTGGCTGAAGGCACATACCTGTAACTACTCGACCCATTCCTCTCACCAGCTGGCTGCTCGCTTACAGGACAAACGCTCAGCTAAACTGAGTGTTTGCGTTGGGCCAGAACCGACCGCACAGTCGGACCTGCTGTGCGGCACTGGCTTCACGACTGCACCGAACTGTGGCCTGTGAACTAGAATCACCTCGTCAAGCAGTATCTAATCCTTAGTTGACAATTGCTTATGCCACCATCTGGCATTGGTGTCAGAATTGTAAATGTAATTTGTAAACGTAATTTGTAAATGTAAATAGTCCCAGCATCTAAGTATCCAGGGTCAAGCAAAGTCCCAGTTTAGAAGGACGCGGTGCATCTCTCTGGAGTGTTTCTACACGGTAAAACAGCAGCGCGCTCCTGGCGAATCTGATGATAAAACAACCCGCTTTCTACTGTGTGGCATAAGGCATGCGAGCACGATGCAAGGCTGAAGTCCGGGAAGCGCGACACCCGCAAAGCTGGGAGGGACTGGAAAACTACACCGCTGCCTACCGTGACCCACCCGCGGGACAGCAGCAGGAGAACCACGGCGGCGTGCCGCTGCCTACGGGCTCAGGCCGCACCGCCGGGGCTGCCAGAGGAAAACCGCCCCTCCGGAGCTGCCAACGCGCTCCCGCTTCTGCCTCGCCGAAGAGCGGGAAGCCGGGCAAAACCAGCCAGGCTTTTCACTCGGTGAGGGAAGGCTGCGGCGCGAAAGCGCTTGGGGGAGAAAGTTTTAAGAGCCCCCGCGTTGCCGAGAGGCGCCCGCCCCGCGCCGAAACGCTACCGCCGCACACCCCTCCGCCTGCAAGAGCTGCTCCAGCCCACCCGAACCGACCCTCCTCTGCCCCCCCGTCCCCGCCTGCCCTCGGGGCCGCCCGGCGGCGGCAGGTGGAGCGGCGGGTACTAACCGCGGGTGCCAGCGCTCGGGCAGGCGGCGGTGCAGGGAGATGCGGTCGCTGAGGTAGATGTTGATCTGGTGCCGGCGGATGCTCTCCTCCTGGCGGCGCTTCTCGGCCGGGCTCAGCTCCAGCCGCACCGCCCGGCCCAACTCGCCCAGCGCCCCCGGGTCCAGGGCCGGCTTCGCGTACACCGGCTTCCGCAGCAGCTCGGCGTCGGCG
>VYZV01039010.1:15153-38333 GCA_013401275.1 Pandion haliaetus | reverse complement strand
CAAGTTAAATATAGTACCTAACTCCTTCTTTGGACTTTACTATTAGTATCTCTGGCTACATCTGTTCCAGGATAAATCCAGATGATCCTTTGGCGATGTGGTGGCCTGGCTCATATCCATGCTACTCAAGATTTCATGCCTTGCAAAAAGAATGCTTAAGGTTGACTGTGTCTTTACTGCTTATCAGCAGGAATTTGTCATGCTAAATATCTCATCATCCTTTACTTGGCAATACAGGTCCTTCTCTGTACACTCCTCCGTGACTCAGCTGGCAGGAGAGCAAAGCCTGTGAAGACATTGTTTAAGGAATCAAGTTCCCCCAGAGAGCCAAATATGGCACAGCTCATACCTACACTCTATACTGGGTAGACCAGCTGGCAGAATGACCTCTGAACCAGGCCTGGCAACTGTGCTGAATGGACTACTTGATCCAAGCTAGACTGGAACTGTAATGCTAGCATATATGTCAACAAAGACACATACATTAGAGGATTAGAGTCCTAGTGCAAAATGTACAATGAACAAATTTAACAGCATGCGTGCATTTGCAGTAACCCACTGTACCATTTCTGAAGCAATATAATAGTTCCTTCCTTACTCATATGCTTGTTGGGGGATAAAACCTTGAATGGCTGTGAAATGCTCAGAAGTCAATAACTTTAATTAGTAGCTTTCATTGGGTTTTGCCATACCTGTAGATTAAAGGATCAATGGGAGACAACTAAGAAAGGTCAATCTATTGTGAATGTCTTCCTAGCTGTTATGAAGGGATCTAGACCAGATCAAGAAGATTCTGTTCAAAAAGACAGAAAACCAGTACGTGAGGTGATAGTCTTGAGCTGGAAGCAGCACAAACCCACACATAAGAGTCTCAGTTAATTTGAAAAAAAGGTGGACATGAATAATAACTCAAAGAGGAAGCAGTAAGGAAAACAGCTGATTAGTTATTGCTTAATATTTTAATATATAATCTTTTAAAATCAGTAATAATAAGTAAACAATCCCCCAATAGACAACCTAACCATCACTTTCTCACTCAAACTTTCAGTAAGAGGTACAGCAGAGATGCTTATTAGACTGGGGTATTTTCCTTTTTGATAAGTTTAATAAGAATATTCCAAACAGAAACAGGAGGAAATTTAGCCTAGCATATTTTTAAAATGAAGAAATGGCTTGTCTAACGTGCACACACACCCCACACACACACCCTCCCAAAAAAACACCTGCAAAGTAGACAAGAAAATATAGAAAGTGATGAACTGACATCATAAAACAGATGAACATCTATGGCCTTACAAATGAGAACAAGAACATTAATCATGGGCATTGAGAAAAAGGTGGAAAAAGGATTTAGCAGTGAGGTTAAGCTGGCTGGGGCAGTAAAAGAGGAAGATACCTTCATCAGATGTATCAGTAGCTATGCATGATATCAAAAAAGTGCATCAAAGAACAGTGCGTGGATTGTTTCTGTAATTTACCCAGATGAGAATAATCATTCAGATCCAAGTTTTAGTGGTATGTGAAGGAGGCAGAAAGATAGAAAATCTGTGGGAAAATAAAGGGAGAGAAAAGATATATCCTAAAGCAGCTTAACTGTTCAGGGGAAAGGTCTGAGAGAAGATCCATACTTCTTGCCTAAACAGAAAGGACAGAAATGGTGTCCAGTGTCACACAAAGAAATGGGAGGAAGATTTTAAAGGAAAGTATAGATTATATTAAAATTTTGATTATGTTTAAGTTGAAGATTGGAAACTGAAGAAAGACTATTATGGAAGATAGAGTGAAAAGAAATCTATAGAGTAGACACTAAGATTTATTTGGATTACCAGCCTGCAGAAGTTCTGTAAAGTGCTGTTTCAATTGTCTTTTCAGTCCCTTGAAGAAAAGCTGAAAAATTTTCCTAAAACAGATTTTTCTATTCCTCTTTCAAGTAAGGGTGGAAAAGTACAATATTAATAAGCACAGAATTGTTCTAATAACAAGAACTTGAATGATTTCCAAAAAATAAACGACCAATGGTTCCCTTGCAATAATATCTGTTCTGGAGGAAGTGCTTTTACTTATGACACCAGAAAAAATAAAAAAGCTAGCATCACCATTCATATTGTAAGCTTACCAGAAAATGATGGCAAATACCTGAAAAATCACTTATGTTATTCCCCATATGGAACTATCCTCTGATACTGCATGGAACAGGAAAAAGTTGTACAGGTTTGAATTATTATACAAACAGTAAATTCTGAAGCTTTAAATATGGAGTAGGATTTTAATTACAAACTTGTGGTTCAGACCACGTTCATCAAAATGTTTTCAAGGTCTTTAAAGGACCCTGGGAATAGATTAACACAAACCTGAGTCGTTTATAGTGTAGTCAAAGTCTCCAGAACTAAGTTTTGATGTACAGTCAAATAAAACTTAGCAATTTTAGTTAATTTTTCTTGAAGTAATATAAACCTGAAACTCAAAGAAAAACTCAGGCTGAAAAATGATAAAATGAAATATATACAGGCTTGTAATTTTTCTTTCCATCTCAGATAAACTAAATAATACTTTTACTTGTAAAGTACAGCACAATCATAGAATCATGGTTTGGGTTGGAAGGGACCTTAAAGATCATCTAGTTCCAACTCCCCTGCCATGGGCAGGGATACCTTCCACTAGACCAGGTTGCTCAAAGCCCCATCCAACCTGGCCTCGAACACTTCCAGGGATGGGGCATCCACAACCTCTCTGGGAAACCTGTTGCAGTGTCTCACCACTGTCATGGCAAAGACATTTTTCCTAATATCTAATCTAAATCTACACTGTTTCAGTCTAAAACCACTACCCCTTGTCCTATCACTACACTGCCTTGTTAAAGAGTCCCTCCCCATCTTTCTTGTGGTCCCCCTTTAGGTACTGGAAGGCTGCTATAAGGTCTCCCTGGAGCCTTCGCTTCTCCAGACTGAACAACCTCAACTCTCTCAGCCTGTCCTCATAGGGGAAGTGCTCCACCCCCCTGATCGTCTTTGTGGCCCTCCTCTGGACCAGCCTGAGCAGGCCCATGGCCTTCTTTTGTTGGGGGCCCCAGAGCTGAATGCAGTACTCCAGGTGGGGTCTCACGAGAGCAGAGTAGAGGAGGATTAGTAGAGATTAGTACTCTAATACTAAAACTCCAGAGAGGTAAAGAAAAGAGTTCAGCATGCTAATTTCATTCCTCAGAAATATTTAGTTAAATGCAAACTTAATGCTGAGTTTCTATTAAGTCAGGAGGTTCATGCTATTTCAGACTGTACTGGAAAATAGTCAACAGTCATTACAGAAAAGGACTGTCACTTGTTTTTTATGTATAATGGCCAAAATACACAAACAAATCTATTAATGTAGTGATGGCAAAGGGTGGATTAAGGGATCAAGTAAAGCTATCTATAAAGTAGGATCATGGTACTTCCTCATTTCTCTGAGATGTCAATAGGAAGACTGAAACTCCACCTAATAGGCTAATAGTGGTTAAACAATCACCTAAAAGAAGGTAAATTAATCCTTAATCTCAAAAGTGCTCTGTACAGGTGGCCCCTGTGATCATATTGAGTATCACTGATTTTAATGTTCAGTACAGCTCTGCATGATGGTAGGTGCTAACTGCAGGTGGAAGTCTTTAAAATACAGGCCAGATTATAAAGTGATTTATTCAGATCTTGCTTTCGTTAAGCTTAGGAAGTCCCATTGTCATTCATACTGTTACTAATTAAACCAAGTAATAACCAGCAAATATGCATAAAGCAAAAATCATACTTTTGGTTCCTGCTGAGCTGCATAACTTTTTACATGACACTTTTATTGTAATTTAAAAGTTTTATGTGTATTTCTTCTTGTGTGTGCCAAAGTGGAACTGACTTTGTCAAAGTTTATCAATGAGAAACAGCTTGTTTAGCAAATGGAGCATCCTCTCCTAGATTATTTTAGTGTTGTACTGCGACTTGTGCTATGACATACTTTAATTCTTATTTCATGCCTAAAATTTAAAATTAGATATGCCTAGGAAGTTGGCAAGAATTCTTCATTTTAAATGTTCTCTGGATTTCCTTCTGATAAGCATGGTAAAGTTGCAGTTGGGACTGCATCTTAAATGGTTGGAGGGCAGGCTTTCAACATTTGACTAAATTTGCAGCTAGGATAAGGAATGGCCCAGCAGCAATGATGAAAGCCACATTTCAGTATCCTGGGGAAAAGGAACATGCCTGGTCATCTCCATTTTTGTTGTAAATGGTGAAAGTAGAACTATTTCCATCAGCTGGCATGTACAGAATAGCTTTTATGTTCTGCAATAATAATAATTAGTGCAGAGAATATGTAGTAGGTGTTTATATCTTTATCTTCAAATAAGGAAAATATTTTTATAGTACCATCTCACAAAATTCATTTTGTGCATTTATTCGCTACAAAGAACTTTCAATTACAGTAGTCAGTAAATGCCACTGAGGTACGAAATGAAGTTTAATTGATAAATACCTTTGTTTCTTTCTCATTGCATAGGTGCTTAAGCATTACAATGGGTGGGCAAAACATATTAATTACTTTTGTTCACTATTGCAAAGTATGTCTAAAGAAGAAATGAATTGTTAGTCATGATTCTCATTAAAATGTTGGAATCAATTGAAGCAAATGAAATATTTTGTTAACTATAAGTACTGATTTTTCAGTTTTTGGCTACAGGAAAAGAATCTTTTCTTGTAATAAAATTTTGACTCTACAGATTTAAAAACATTACATTTACCTTGAAAGATAATTTTTATCTTTGGTGTGTTTTGAAAACTGAAGAAATATTAATACCTGGAGAATTATATAACCATACTCACTAACATTATTATTGGCCTTATTCATTCATTATTGAACCTTAATTGCATTAGACCCCTGACACAACATTTGTCCTGGAAACCAAACATCATTGCTGTCTTCATGTAGGAATTGCTCCAGTAGCCAAGACTTCACTCATATCTGCTTGTCTCCATCTACACAGCCCATAGCTCTCTCCACAGAAGTGCTCAATGCTAGTCCGCGCTGCAGAAGGGGAGTGAGGTGCTGGTATTTCCAAAGTAACAGAGGCTGCCCTAGTTCTGGAAGCAGGCGTTGCAGCAGCACAATACTGCACCACAGCTAATCAGCCCTTTTAAAAGGTGAGTGGCTGTACAGCCTTGAATTACGTGCCACACTGATGTGGGAAAATATTTTTGTGAAATATGGGAGCTGCGTAGCTTTGAGGGCATCAGTGCAGAGCTTTCACATGCAAGTACGCTGCCTACAGAGCTATTTGGGAAAAAAAAAGAGAGGCTCCAATTTCACAATAGGCTGTTGGAGAAAATCGAGTCATCTGGACTGGCATAGGCTAAGTCAGTTCTCTTGAGTCCTGTGCCAGAAACATAAGGAAATTATTTAGTGCTGTCGGAGTTCAGATACAGTCTTGGCCTTTAGGAGTCAAGCCTTATGAAAAGCAGTGAAATTCTGTTTGTGCACAGAGGCAGAACACTAGGCTCCAAAAGCACATGATTTCACACTTGGAGGCATGGTGGTTAATCAGCTACTGCCCACAGCTTTCCTCCCATTCAGATATTGCCTTTAACACTGTGTCAGCATAGCTGTGTGCACACCACATAGAAATGCAGAGTGAGGAAATTGCGTAGGTAAAAATAAATTTTCCCTTGTATCCCTCTACTATTTCCTTTTTGTCTTCAGCCCTTACTTCTCTGGTGCAGTTCACTGTGCAGCCTCTCACCTATACTCACACAGACACAGAATGGGAAGAAGATGGGCGCAGAACTTAGGCAGGGCAACAGCTTCCGAGGCTAATACTGTTCCTTGTGCGGAAGCAAAAAAAATCATTCCTTTCATCTGGCTAGCAAACCATTTGATAAATATCTTACCAGAAATTAGTTTATTAGAAGTCAGAAATAATTGTTAACCTTACCTTGTGGAGTTCACTCCCACAATGCGGCAGAGAGAGGAAGTGAATAAACTTCTTGTTTTGGAACATAAACCTCCTTCTGTGCTTCCCAGCTGCTCACAGCAGGGTTTTCTGGTCCTTGAAACTAGTTAGTAATGTCTACTTTTAGAGGCTAGTGGATCAAATCACCTTTTCCTCTCATGGATATGGATGGTTTGTGAGTCAAATGAATTAACTGTCTTTCAAAGCAATTGAAAAGTCTGCAGACCCCTGGTGATCCACAATGCGTGGTACGTTTGTCATTGGCTAATCTTGTTTTAATGGATAGAGGTTCTTGCTCTTTATTTTAGTGAAACCACTCATTCTGTAATTAAAGTAAGTGCTTACAAAAATGTTATCCTAATTGTTATGGTTTTTAACAAAATGGAAGTCATCATTTTACCTTGCACCGATATTATGTTTAGTTTATCCCATTCAAATTGAGAATTTATTAATCAAATCTGATGAGACAACAGTATGGTTTTTTTCTATGTACTTTTTCTAAATCTGTTTGCACTAGCAGCATTTGTTGGATTTTTTCCCTCCCATTTCTGAAAATAGCACAAAAATAACCTAAAACCACACAAATAATAAAAGGAGATATGCAAAGGACTTACTTGCAGGCAACTTCTTTTAAATACATTCTTCTGATAATATATAGAGCCTTTCTTTCTCCTCCATTTACACTGCATGTCACCTCTTGAAACATTCCCTCTGGAGTATTGAATGCTTTTTAATGTTTTCATACAGCAATCAATAATTATCAATTATACACTTAGTCATATAGTGCCAAACCCTTTCATTTAATACTTGGTTCATCAATTGTTCATATATACGTTCTGTCAAGCAGCTTAATGATATGATTGAATTGTGTGCTATTGATTTTCTATCAGTCAAGTTTATGCAGTGATTTGGAAATACTGGGCCTATATACTGATGTAATTTCCTTGACTTCGATAGAGTCATTATTCTGTTGGTGTAAGGGACTTGATAATCAGATTGCCAAATATCTGGAGTAAAAGACCATTTGGTGAGGGTGTAATACTGCCCTCTACAGTCTCTTCACCTAACAAGATTAGGTTCTGGTTCGTTTTAAAACGTAAGGGATTACTTCGTTTGGATATACTTTATTACATATACTCTAATTATACATGTAATCTAATTGTAAACTAATCTATATGAGCCTTCATTGTTTAGAAATATGTAGGTTAATCACGACAGAAAGGAGCATGCTGGAATTCTGTTAAAAAGATGCCACCATCTTTAAACAATCAAAATTAATTAAAACCTGGACAGGGAATTGAAAATGTGCAGATCACTGTGCTTGCATACAAAATTTGCGGTGGATCTGAGATACAGTGGAGTAAAACAAGTCAGTTCACTGATTTGATACCTATGACAATAAAATTAGCCAGATCAGTTAGACATTAGCTAGACAGCAAACATAGGACTAATGAGAATTTGGAACAGTCTACAACTCTTACAGCACTATATTTTTAGTGCTTTTGAAGTATTTCCTTTTTTGACTGTTCTGAAATACTACTTTTCCAAAATAATACAATGTCTCTTTCCCTCCTGAAACTTGAATTTTCTTAAAAAGAGACAAAGATTGGTAAATGTGAACTCAAATAACTGAAAAAGTAATGTAAATGCTAAAAACAACAGAGGAAAAATGCTGAATATCACAGCTATTCAATGGTGTATTGAACATATATATATTCCAAAAAAAACTGAAAAGAATTTCTCCTTTGGATACTTCTTTATTTCCTGGCTTATTAACCTTCTCCCTTTCTCCTGCCAGGAAGGAAAAAACCACAAATTAAAAAAAAAAATAGCACAACCAACCAAAAAGAACCCCTCAACCTCTACATAACTGACAACAACTTTGAATGACAGCATGTAGAGCAAAGGATATATATTCAATCACCTCAGTCTTATAATGGGTTGCTTTTCATATTCAAATAAATGCCCACTAATAAATACAAGAATCATAAATGCATCCCACAAAGAAATCTCATTAAAAATTATTCATCCTATCCTTCTATGTCCTCTCCAAATGTCAGAGATAAGATCAGCTTTATAGTACTCCTGGAAGATTAACAAGTATACTTTTTTTTTTTAAGGAGTTGAGCAAGTAAATCTTAGTCAAGAGACTTTTCTGACAAGACCTCTCTCATATTTAAATTATAGAAAAAGGAACTTAACTAACAGTTTAAGTATTCCCATCTTCATGATATGATGCATGTAGAAATGAAATCTCTCAGCCTGATAACAAGCTCTTAAGGGCTTCAAAAATCAGGGTTGCCATATAGTTCTTTTTGAACTGACGACATTTTTAAATGAAAATGGCTGGAGAGAGTTATTCCTGAAACTGACTAAAAGAATCTACAAGAATCTCCATGCCATATACCAGGGAGACCAATTTAAGAATTAAGGGGAATATTCTGACCTCATAACCATTTACACAACCAAATGGGGAACTTTAGGGAATAGGTGCAATTCCGTTGACATCAACAAGTATAACATCAACAAGTATGTACCTGAAGACAGAATTTCTCTATGAGACAAAATTACCAAATTAATGAAATCTTAAAAACTACATGGATTCATACCAGGTGCTCCAAGCTCCCTTTTTTTTTCTCTTGACAGATTAGAAAGCAGCCTTCAAACAGTTTATTAAGACCAGTACTTCTGATACTGTCTTTATTTTAATTTTTCTTAATTAGTTTATACCATATCGGTGTGATTTAGGCATATCAAGGGGGATATGGGATTAGAGGTGGGCTCCCTAACCTTGTGTGTTAAATTTTCACTGAGCTATCAGTACACTAGATATATTTCTAAAGACAGACGGTTTAAGCAGGTAGTATAATACAGCAGCACCAAATAGTGTCAATAAGGATTGAAAGGATTTTGAAAGTGAAGATTTTCATTGACCTTTGGAAACATATTACTGAATCACCGCTTTTTCTGTAATCAGCTAATTTATGTCACTAGTATTTTACTAGCCACTGCCAACAGTAAACATGTACACCCAGGAAAAAAGGGCATTCCTAAACTGCTGTCAGCATTATAAACAGATAAAGTTACGTCATTTTCTTTGAAATATAAGGAACATAACTGTAGAAATGGGACTACCTCAAATTTTCAGCTGAGCCTGCAGCTATTAAGGCTGTTCCAAAACTTCTGTATCTTTTGGGGCTTGAAATTAGACTGCAAATCTCTAACAAAAGTCTGTCTTATTGTTAGGAGTATCTCCTAATTGCAGCTGGATCACAAGAAAAACTTTCCTGCTACTTTTTGCTCCTGTATGTGTTCTAAGCCAAGATTTGTAGTCATGGGAAAAAATCTGCTTCTCAGAAAAGTGAAATAATGGTTGTGAAAGGCAGAGACTTGACAGATCTAAAGACTGATACTCCTTATTTTTGTAAAACACACCATTGTGACTTTTAAGATTCTAAATTCATTGCAACTAGGTAACAGATACCTTTATGAATCCAGGCCTATGGGTATAGGAATCAAATACATCCATGCAGTTTAGCAGTTTTACCTTAACTCTGAGTCAGAAGGGGCCACCTCCAGAGCAGCAAGGCAAGTCTGCTTCACTGTGATAGGAATTCTGTAATAGAGACTGTGGCATCTCTGAGTTGAGGCTACAATAAACAGCAAAATCTTTTGGTCTCTAACTGTTCAGTAACAATTTAAAATCAAAGATCTTCTAATCCCATATCATTGTAGAATAATTTAATTCCTTCTAGAAATGGCATATCCTGTGATGAGAAATACAGGGAAACTACACCAATTTCAGTCCTGGTCTTTTATTAAACTTTCTGACACTTTCAAGAAAGTTTTACTCGGTTTCATCCTTTCTGCCCCATGTCTAAAATCTCTTATTACAGACTATCATCTAAATTGCAGTTCTCTAAGACTGCGCTAGTCACTGGTTATTCATAATTAGGCGCCAACAGAACTTGTGTCGTGTTAAAATACAGGAACAAACGATGGCTAAGCTATAGAACTCCTGGCAACTTTAATTAAAACATAGTATCATGTCATATTACTTGAAATATTTACAGCAAACATCTATATATGTCCACTGAAATACCTGTTAACGTCTTTCATTGCTTCTAAAGTATTATAAGCATGAAACATGCTTCTAATCATGCTTACAACATGATTATATATAAAAGCTCTGATGACTGTGCTTGTAATAAGCACCTCTATTTTAAATGTCTCTGAGAATTCAGCAGGGATTTTGAAATAGCATCTGAAAAATATGCATGGAAGTCCAGAAAAATCACCCAGACTGCCCATACTGTAGGTAACTTGAATACATCTTGTTACTAGATACCTATCTCCACTATAGCTCTCCTTTTATGTATCTGTAGAACACCTTACACATTACAAACTCAAAAAAGGTTGTAATTTACTAGTTTCATAAAAACAGCTTACCTCTTACTCAAAAAAAAAATGTAAAGTTTAGCCAAATTTTGTAAGTGAGAATGCTGAAATGCTTAAAAGCTTCAGTCTGTGAAGAACATAGCTTTGAGTAAAAAAAAACACTAACCTTTGATAGTATACTCTCTCTTAAAATATTTAAAGGTATCACTAGCAGGAATTTGAATATTACGGAATGTTTTAGACTGAAAACTCTATTCAGCCCCCTTCAAGGTGGCAGATTAACAGGTAAATGCAATATAGATATTTCCATCAGTTGATTAACTGTTCTCTGTAGCTGCAATACAATATTTGTCTCTGCTACTAATGCACTTAATCCATCTAACCAGTCTATCTATAGATTTATTTTGTAATTATTCATTACAGATTTTCTAGTAACATAGGCATGAGGTATACAAACCTGAGACAGTTTTCTGTAAACATGTGGCTTGTATAGTGCTCTAAGCCAAATGCACTGTAAGAGCCAGTTGAAAACAGTATTGGGAAATCTTATTCACTAGGACAAGAACAAGGAAGTTAAAAATCACTAGCAACATAGATGAAGTAACTCCAAATGTTTTACGTTTTTCAGAGCTTTTTTATTTTACTCTAATTGTCTTGCTTGTAACTCAGTGTGTAGAAAACAATTTGTAGAGTTCTGTTATCTTCCGACAAAGTACTTGGAGTAATAACGATGGTGAAAATTTAAACAAAAGGATTGATTGATCCATTGCATTAAGGTTACATAATAGCATTATACCATTCCATCTATTTAATGGAGAACATCTTAGAAAAGTTTGTTATAGTGAGCCTGCAGGTCTTTGGGCTTTACCTAGAGCTGTATAAGTAAAGATCCAGTCCCAGAGCTTCTTTTTTGATCCTAGTTATTGAAATGTAAATAGCATGGTAAGGGATGTCTCTGGAGTACTCTCATACAGAATAAGTTGTTCTTTATTTTGAAAGAACAGGCAACATTTCCATAGACTGGTGTACTTGAATCAGATTACTGGCAAATCAGATAGTTTGTCGCAATAGGCAAGATAATGAAATAGCTTCTCTCCACTTTGCCTTGGCTTTGCTGCCGCCTATAGAGGAAGTGGGAACTGGAGGGTCATCTGTGTCTGATTTCTTTTCTAGATATTACTCTGCACTACTCTTTGATTTCTTTTTCTCTTCTTTGAGACTAGGTCATCAGGGTGGTAGTAGAAGTAGTATTTTATCCCGATCATATTTACTCATCTCATGGTCCAAGGAATACTTTACTCCCAGGATACATCCTTGTGCAGGAGATGCTGGGTTGTTTTATCAAGGCTGATCACATTTCTACTTCTCCCACCCGGTACCAAACCACTTTGAAAAGTAGCATACTTCATTTTGCTAGCTACTTGAGTGTATGTAATTACAGAACCAGAACAGACAGGCAAACAGAAAAACAAGGTGTGTTCTTACTACAGACTGACGACCTACTGCATAGTCTTTTTTCTTTAGAACCTCAATCAGAGGACTTCTTTATAAGTATTTATATCATTTCAGATTTCATGTAGGTTTTCTGTTTCGTATGCAGTTTTTAATGGAATTATTAATGTTAGGGTTGAAGTCTTTCCTCATAGGACAAACTTAGCATTAATTTGGCTATGTACTATGTTTTTTGCCAATATTAAGTTTAAACATATCTATCCCATTTTCTCTGAGGAATACCTTCTTTTGTAGAAGTTACTTCAAAGCAAAGATATTCTTTTTGGCTGTGGTTTTGATTTGCTTATTTCTTTAGTCAATTGCAGAATACAGTTACCAGTACTTAGCTACAATATCAACTGCAACTTGATAATTGTTCTTTTTTTTTTCTTTTTCTAGTACTGGCTCAGTTTCCCATAGAAAACAGTTTTGCTAGTTGCGGTTTGTTTCTTATGAGATGCTTTGAGCTCATTAATAGCTTTCAGGATCATTCAAGAAATAAGTGTGTCATAATGTACACAGAAATTGGAAAAAAAAAAAAGAAAAACATTTGTTTAGATTTGAGGCACATTGAAGAGAAAGCTGAAGAAATGCCTGTTGCTCATTCTGTACCTGTCCAGTAAATCAGTAGAGGATTACTGTCTCCAGAACTGTCAACTTTCACAAACAAACTTCACTTTTAAAAATTGAGCTAGGTATTACCAAGAGGTTCCTGTACCATGTACAGGAAAAAAGCCTCTGTTACTAGTGCTTCCAAAGATTTAAGTGAGAGTATCTCTCATGAGTTGACTACAAACTCTTATCTAATTTCCTATAAAAATAAAATTAGGGACATGATAATCCAATGACTGGCTATTATTCCTGTGGTCAGTTTTTGTTAAACCAGTTTCCTGGAGAAGCTGCTCCTAGTCAGTAAAAGATCATTATTCATATTTTGCACAGAAGCACAAAGGAACCAGCCTTTGAGAAATGTTCAAATATTATAGTGAATTTCCTCTAAAATAATGAAATCATACTAACATAAATAATGTTGGCAATGTTCAAACTCAAACCTCCTGTACCTAGATAAAGATAGTTGGCTAGATGGCAAGTTTGACTTTGTGTAAATGATACTGTAAATGTGATGTATATATATATTTATTTTTTTAGTAACCAATTTTTTTTTTTTCACTGGTGTTGTGCTAGTGACAAATATTCTAAAGCTACACAACTCTTTATAGCTTGGTTTGCTTGTATACTTGGCAGCTGAAGTGCAGAGGTGTAAAAAGTATTGGAGTAAGAAGACTGTGTGACTTTTTGGCACCGTTCGCAACATAGTACATCAGGGAAATGAAATGGAAGAAAAAAGCAAAGAAAATCTTAAATAAAAGAAGAAACTTTCATATTGGTCAGCCATGCCATAAATCCCAAGATAGCTGAAAACAGTCTCCTTTAGACTCCAGTATTAATTAAAGCTGAAAACCTGTAAAAAGAGAGTATGTCTTTGTTACAGGATTCCCTGTGACTTCTGCAGCAAATTCAGACTTGACAAAATAATACAAAGTTGTATTGGGTTTCTCTGGCAAGGTTTTGATAGCGAGGGTGGGGTTTGCAGGGGTGGCTTCTGATGAAAAGTTGCTAGAAGCTTCCCCTTTGTCTGACAGAGCCAATACCAGCTGGGTCTAAGGCAGACCCGCCGCCGGCCAAGGCCGAGCCAATCAGCGATAGTGGTAGCACCTCTGTGATGACATATATAAAAAGGGGAAAAAAAAAGTTGTGGGGCTCAGAAACAGCAGCCCGAGAAAGGAGTGACAACATGTAAGAGAAACAACCCTGCAGACACCAAGGTCAGTGAAGAAGGAGGGGGAGGAGGTGCTCCAGGCACCGGAGCAGAGATTCCCCTGCAGCCTGTGGGGAAGACCATGGTGAGGCAGGCTGTACCCCTGCAGTCCATGGAGGTCCACGGTGGAGCAGATATCCACCTGCAGCCTGTGGAGGACCCCACACTGGAGCAGGTGGGTGCCCGAAGGAGGCTGTGACCCTGCTGGAAGACCACGCTGGAGCAGGCTCCCGGCAGGACCTGCGGATCTGTGGAGAGAGGAGCCCAGGGTGGAGCAGGTTTTCTGGCAGGACTTGTGACCCCGCGGGGGACCCACGCTGGAGCAGTTTGCTCCTGAAGGACTGCACGCCATGGGAGGGACCCACGCTGGAGCAGTTTGTGAAGAACTGCAGCCCATGGGAAGGACCCACGTTGGAGAAGTTCATGGAGGACTGTCTCCCATGGGAGGGACCCCATGCTGGAGCAGGGGATGAGTGTGATGAGTCCTGCCTCTGAGGAGGGTGAAGCAGCAGAAACAACGTATGATGAACTGACTGTAACTCCCATTCCCCGTCCCCCTGCGTTACTGGTAGGGGTAGGTAGAGAATCCAGGAGTGAAGCTGTGTCTGGGAAGAAGGGAGGGGTGGAGGGAAGGTGTCCTGAGATTTGATTTTACTTCTCCTTACCCTACTCTGGTTGATTGGCAATAAATTAAGTTCATTTTTCCCCAAGTTGAGTCTGTTTTGCCTGTGACGGTAATTGGTTAAGTGATCTCTCCCTGTCCTTATCTTGACCCGGGAGCCTTTTGTTATATTTTCTCTCCCCTGTCCAGCTGAAAGGGGGAGTGATAGAACAGCTTTGGTGGGCACCTGGCATCCAGACAGGGTTAACCCATTCACAAACATCTTTCATATTCATGTAAGAGCTTGACAGAATGCTGTATGTTGGTTTGAATGCACATGTATTTTAGGTGCAAGCATACCAAAATAATGAGAATTTAACCATCTTACCTCCACTGGAGCCAGCTGGCATACAGTGATCTTTTGCATTATGCAACGCAGCCATGTTCCTGTAGGATAGCTGCCTGGCACTGCAATCCTGTCAGCTTCTGCTTCTGTTTTCTGTTATACTGATTGCAGCCTTTCCTGTTTGGTAATTCTCTTTTTATGTTAATGTAATATCCATAATTCGTGGTATTTCTGTCCTATTCTAAAGATATTTTTCCATCTCAAAGGTCTGACAAATAAGCTCTCATAGTGTGAGAAAATAACATTCTTAATACCTGTATCTCGAAAAAATCTAACACACAAGAGCACTGTCTTAAATATATATTTTTTTTTATAGCTCCCCTGATTTTCACCCCTTTCGGCCTCAGTTCAAGTAGTTTCTACTCAGTTATCAAGTATCCCTGATCTATTTGCTTTTATTCCAGATGGCAAGGTATTCTCTGTATTAAGACTTGATCCTGTGACTGGAAAGACTGTAGGCATACAGAGTTGATCCTAAAGGAAGAAATCTCAAAACTTAATTGGACTTTTGACAAAACTGAAATTCAGACCATGCTTTTAGACCTGGATCTTATCAATGGAAACTTCACAGTTGCAGCAAGAATAGACTTCCATCCTGAGTATGTCCTGCCTCCATTTTAAACTCAGACTTTGCATTCAAATTAACTTGGAATTAATTGAGACCTAAATAATTCTGGATCATTTTAGATCATTTAGCTGTAAATGCAACAGCAACCAAAACATATCCAGTTCTGGAAATTATTTTTTTATTCATCAGTCAGCTGGCATCCATGCTTACTGGGGATACTGGTATTACTGAAGGTATTACTTTATTTGGACCACCACAGATAAAACAACTAAAAATGATCAATTCAATGAATCTACATAATATTCATCAGGTAATTGCACTAACAGACAATTGTTCTCATCCCTTTCATCAAAGTAGTATTTGGTTGATCAAGGGATTAGCAAAGTCTTGTTCAGTTTATTTCCTGGAAATGAGTGAGAATGGACACACAAAGTAAATTATGGAGCAAAATAAGGAGGACATTATTAAAAAGGCTTTAATATCCATTTGTTTTTCAGTCCACATATTTAAATCTCAATTTAAGAAGTATACTAATTATCTGAACAATAATTTGTCAAACTATATTAAAAAAATTATGAAAAAAATCTTACTGTAATAGGTTTCATGGAAATATGGATGAAAGACAGATGAAGCAATACTAATAGAAAAGTTTAGATTGAAACTTTTGAAAAGGGTTTCCAGGAGACTGTCAGGGAGTTGGCAGTGACAAAACCTTGAAGAAGTAAGTGGGGGGACTGATCTTTCATCTCAGCTGACTTTTTGTGGGAAGTTATAAGAATTTTTTTAGAAAGGATTTAACCTGAATATCTTTATCTCTTCACACAGTATCCATCAAATATTCACTCCTTCCTTAGTGTCCACACATTTTTTCTGTGCAATATCACTCATTTCAAAGTATCTGACCATTAGAAACACTATTTTATGATTGACATATTAAGTCACAACACTACTTTGCAAAGCCTGTTTCAATGTTTACCATATATCTTTGATAATACAAGGATTTTCATGCTATCATTATTGTTATTATTATCAAAATATAAATTACAAAAAGATTCTCAAAACTGCTCCCCAGAACTAGACCTTCAAATAGCTTTACTAACATAAATGTTTTGCATTGAGAGATGTTGAATAAAGAAGTATTATGCAATTCACTGTGTTGGTTTGTTTTCTTAAGAAGAAATTTGAATGACTTGATGGACATCAAGCAAACATGTTTGGTTAATATTATTGTGTTACTTCTGACAGAATGGAATGGCCTCAGCAAAAGATTAGTTGTGACAGGCCATTCATTTCATATTTGATGTCTCGGATAATCTAATAACTTTATCCACTTCTATTCTTCCATGATTCAGCGTAGAAGTGGTAGTTTTTTTATGTCAGAACTCTTTTTCTTTTAATCTCAGGTTCTTCAGTGTCACTGAAGTATCATAGTGAAACTAGGGGGTTTGTTGCTGTTTTAACACAGAATGATCATTAGGTTCAAAGCTTTAAATTATTTTATTTTCTCTCCTTTGAAATAAAATTTGTCTACATAGCTTTATTTACAGAAAAGTAAGAACCCTTGGTGATTTTTCTGTGAATTAATATCTACTCAACCGAGACCGTGAGTTGTAAATTAGGTTTTATACAGGTATTTCTCTAGTACCAGTGAATAAATCACATTCTCCTCAGATTTCTCATTTGAAATGTAACCCAGAGTACCAGAAAAGCTCTATGCAAAATATAGCATAATAATATAATTACAGCCATTTTCATTAAGTCAGCACTTCTTTTAGGTTTTGTTTTCCCTTCTGAACAAAAGCAATGTACGCAATTATTTTAAATTAGGTTGCATGAAAATATTATTTGTGTAACAGAAATAGGTTTCTTATTGTAATTAAGTTTAATGGATCTTGCTCTGGAGATGGACAGAATCAGTCTTGAAAATACTAGGCATCTCCAACTGCAGGTATGTTTGGAGGTTGGATGGCTACATTAATTAAGTCTGCTGGTGAAGTGGTAAGGATATGATGAAGCAGTAGTTCCTTGTAGCTGTTTACCTATATTTGAAATATAGGTAAAAATCTCCACAACCTCCTGTCTTTATCAAAACTACTTTTGGAATACCTTTGATTGACTTGAATGGATTGTGCTAAGACTGTCTAACTCCAGTTGATTCGGTTTCTGAAGGGAACACGTTTATACAGGTTAAGTACAACTCCCTAAAAATGCTGTTCTTTAGATAAAGACAGGTCTATAAATGTTTCATAATTTGTGTTTATTTTTTTGAGTTTTCCAACTTCATTCAATCACTTAGATTATTTTTTTTTTCTTTGCTATGGACAAATGTTTCAACATACTAAATGCTGCTGCATCAAAGAAATTTGACTGAAAAATTGTCACACTGACAAGGAACAATGAGTTCTGTGTACAAGTCAGATCACCAACGTATGGTCAGTCAGGGAAGCTGTAAGTGTATCTACATAGAAAATCTGTGTAAGAGGATCTGGGCATTTTCTACATAATAGTGATAAACTGTGAAGGTCTACTACAATCCATAAACTGGACACAAGAAATGTGATTCCTTTACAGAAAGTGTCGGTAAAGATAAGGGACCAAGACTAGGACTTAAAGATAAGGTACTAGGGACCATATTTGGCAACTTATTATATTTGCTGCCATACTTCTGATACCTAAAGCTCTTCTTTGAACTCAGTCTCCTCTTACTGAGCCTTTCAATTTGCACATAACTTGACTCTAAGTAAAAATAAATATAAATAACTAAAACAGAAAAAAAACCTTTAACCAAACAAATTAAACAATCCCAGATATATTGATTATGAAATGTTATAATTTAAATTAATTATCTTAAAATAATCTTATAATTGGAATGGCTCATCGCTCTTTAATGTCTGCATTTAGTAGTGCTAGTACAAGTAAAATACAGTAAATGAAGCTCATGGAAAAGGAAATGTTAGGACAAGAAGAAAAAAAATGGAGAACAAGAAAAAAGAATAGTGTTGGAGCTGTTTTAGAACGGGAGGGATCCACTGACCTAAACAGTATGAGTTTTGGTGTGAGACAGTAGAAATTGGGCAAGATGCTTAACAAAAAGAAGATACAGAGAGAGGGAAACCATAAAAATACATGCACAGGAAAAAAATAGATAAGTTTAAGTAGGTATGGGTGGTTGGGGCTCAGAGAGAGAACAAAGATTTAAACTGCATTTCTGGTAATGCTCTCTTTCCCCTTTGCAAAAAGCTGGGTGGATGGGGTGCAGGTGATGAAAATAGAAAACAAACAAACAAAAAATTAACTTAAATTTTCAGCAGACACACAGGAGAAAACCCACAAAGTTTCATACCAGATATAACCAATATAACTAATTAATCTAAATAGCATATAAACTTGCCCCAGTCTGGGCACAGAAAGAGGGTAAAAAAATATTGACATGAAGGTAACTTTAAAGTCAGGCAGAACTTTAAAGAATTGTGTTTAGAAAGTGCCTTTGGGAGCTACTGCTGAAAAATTCTTTCTTACTGCTAAGCATTATTTTGCTTCTGCGCATAGATATAGTCAGCTCTTCTTTCACCTGAAAGATTTAGGCTAAATCTTCAAGATGACAATCAGCACTAGCTGCAGACAAATGGAGATGATTGCTCATTATAAGTGATGAGGTTCACAAACTGGAAGTATAGTCACATTATCATGGACCATTTAGCCACACCATATGAGTCCAGATGGAGTTGTGTTTTATTTCTAATAGTACCTACATTGTGCAGTTAAAGCTAACAAGTGTTTATGCTCACATCTTTACTGGCCATGTATATTTGGCCTTAGACAGCCCCCTCCCAGGACCTCCATTCATCATGGTTGTTATTAATCACAGTTGTCACTAACTGATTTCATGTCATTGATGAAGCATCTTGCAGAATACTTCAGTAACACTTGCGAGGGTCATAATTTTTCTTATTCTGATCTAACTTTATTGATCCTCTCCTGAGAGGAACAGCACCCCTCACAGCTTTATGGGAATATTCAAACATTCTAAGAATGATTTATATTACATTAAGGAAAAAGACATCAAGTCTTGTTACTCACATGCTGAGATTTTCTCTGAGATCTCAAGCTGTCAAAATCATAAACACAAGTCAGGTTATTCCTGAGTAATGGAAAGCACTGCAAAACTTTATAGCATTAAGCTTCATGTTATAATTGGGTGATGCTTCCACTTAACATGCAATTTATTTTATTCAATATTGATAAGATTTAATGGATGATGTATTTGATTCAAGGCTTTGATACAAATGTAAAGTCTTAATTAACAAGTGATATATTTGATGCAGTGAATAATGCATCTGATTTAATAGAGGATGCACTGTATCTGCAGCTGAAGGTGATTGGTCTTTTTAGTGAGAGATTAATTCATTTCAGAAGATGATGTATCACTTTCAATATGAACTAAATCAAATTTGTAATACATTTTTTTTTGCAGTGTGCGAAGTAGCACAAGGAACAAGTTTGCCCTCAAGTGGACTTCAAAGGCAGATCATACCTCCGAGGCACCAGGCAGGTTGAATCAGTGGTTAATTCATTCATGCTGTGATAGGGGTGGAACCAAGTTCTAATAAGCCACTGCCTTGTCAATCAATCTTTGCTTTATTTCTAAGTAAAATTATATTCAAGTTATTTAATTAGAGAGCCCCAAAAGTCTAATAGTCTTTGTATTAACAAGAATTGACAATAATACTTGAAAGATTCAAGGCGCAAAAGCTATTTGAACTTGAGACATTGATGAGGTAATACAAAGAGGAAGGGCATCTTTAAGCATGTATTTCTCTTAGGTCACAAAAAAAAATCTGGCAAATTTGACAGCATGTGCTTTTCTTTTTAAATTCATCTCATCAATACCTCTGCATTTACATCTTGTAAAACTGGGAAACTGTTACTTATTGCTAAATCATCAGAAAGAGCCAGTGGGAGACCTTCAGTTTAGGTCACTGGAGTTCTCAACTCCTGTATATAGACAACTAGACAGGCTTACCACATGGAATACACAGGAAGGCTATATGGAGTCAATATTCCATTTCCACTTTCTGTAATGTGAAACCTCTGTGTTCACTTATTATTCTATCAAACCTTTATTTTTCTGTTCACAGCTCCATAAATTCAATACTCTGTGCTTTTAATCTAATTTGTTGACAAGTGAAAATGACCCAGGTTCAAGACAACACCAGCTAGTTTTTTAAATTACATATTTAGAATGAAAAAAGTATTAGGACTTGCATATATAACCCAATGAGTGTATAATGGCTGTCATACTAGTACATAATATCCCTAGTAATTTAATTATAAACATCTGACTGTTTGGTATTTAAACAGGAAAATGACTGTTTAAGCACTATGCAGTTAAAGAATAATAAACCTTCTGGCATATTCTTAATTCAAAATGTTAGACTCAAAAATAAGATCAGTAGAGATTTACCAGCAATGAAAAACTATTCTGAAGTAAACTGATTTTATATTTCTAAACATATGATGGATGTTATCACTGTCTTGTAGATATACATTCAGTTTAGCATGTATCAAAATTACAAGCTAGAAGTAAACCAAGGAAAAATATTTGTATTTTTAGTCTTTGTTTCAATTTTTCACCCAAAAGTAAAACCTTCTCATTGATTCACAGCACGAAGAATAGCACTGACAAAGGATTATGATAACTTTAAAAATATAACTTAATTTAAAAACATAAAGTTGTATTATATTGAATTAGGTTTTCCACAATGTAAAGAAAACAAACATCTTAATGCTGCTTAGAAAACAAAGGATAGTGTATGAAGTAGGAAAAGATTTACAGGTCACAGTTTTTAACAGATCATGACATCTATTTCTGCAACCCAAAGACTTGCTGTGTGAGATAAATCATTGAAAAATAATTATAAAATTCTATCTGTCTGGCCATATTAACTCTGAACAGGTGATTTCAGATCATAAGAAACTGTGAGTTATCCATAACTTAGCTGCCTATAACTATAGATTCAAGCTATTATGCTCCCCTTTTCGGTGATCAAAAATTTTAACAGCAAAGTTCTGAAGATAAGAATACTATGCAATGGCAAATATATATTATCTGTATCATACATGGTAAATGATTCGAGGTGCCAAAAAGTTAGAGTTAAGCATGTCTTCTCCCATTTCCCAGCTCATGGTGGCAAAATGCTACTGTGGGATTAAAAATGAGAAAAGATGGCATAGTATTATCCAGATTCTGCTGTATGAGATACAGAATAGGAAAAAAATAAATAGAGGTAAGAATGTTTCCATGGAGTGTAAATTGCTTTTTCAGTCTTGCACAAAGTGCTATTTGTCCTCTTGATGCAGCTATGGAAGCACGAATATACTGCTCTTCAAAGGATTGCAGAGGGTGTATCCTAGTTTTGTTTATCTGCATATACCACCTACATAACTGTTCTTCCTGTGGTTCTGAATTACAATGTTTTAGTTTGATGATGGATTAAAAAATTATGTTGAAATCTACAGCAAGTCTCTTCTACCTAGTTGCTAGAAGTTGCCCAATTAGCACAGAGCTGCTCCATTGTTTAAGGTGGTAATTCATCAGAAGATCAGATGAATGCAAGATAGTCGTTTTCAGATACTGGCTATGGACAAAGGATGAGGAATGAAAAGCTTTTAGTGGTTACAGAGAATGCCCACATACCACAGGATGTGTTCAAGGGTTCCTGGATATGTGATCCTGTACCTTGGTTCAGGCGTACATCCTTCTCTTATCATTGAAGAAAGTAATTATTTTTTAATCCAAAAGTGACATCTCCTGAGAACTGTAATATCCTGTGGTTTTTACTTCTCAATAAGCTTGATAGGATGGCTTACTTTTGAAACAGGAGTATTCATGATAATGGCAGATACTGTCTTCTGTAATGGTCATTGTTTATGATACTGATAGGATTCAGCAAAGGTAGGTTATAGGCAACAAATCAAAACAAATAAATTTGAGTCCTATTTGGTGCTGACTGATGTTTGGATGACAGGACTGCATGTCTGAGGCAACAAGAGAGCAGGAGGCAGACTAACCAGGAAGAAGACAAAAATAGAAAAATGCATCTCTCTCACAAAATTTCTGAAGTTACATATAGGTCTAACATAACAGTATATGCCCTGAGGTGTTACGTTTGAGGACACTTGGGGGCATCAGACCTGCTGAGATAAAAGGCCAAGGATTGTCATGGGTGGAATCCTGGCATATCCAGTATCCACACCATCTGTTAGGAGCTGATAAAAATGGTCAGAAATCCCTAGGTTTTCCCTCCAAAACTGGCAACTAGTTGACTCACACCAAAAGGAAACCCAGTAATTAATTAGTGTCTGTGTAATATGGATTATTAGTAGTAGAAGTACTAGTTACATTAACAGTAGTGCATTGGGGCCTAGGTGCAATACCGGGACCAGGCCAAAATGGCAGTACAGAAATACCCATAAAAATGATAAATTCAGCAAAACAGATATGGGATTGTCGTGGTTTCGGTTTCAGCCCAGCCGGTAACAAAGCACCACGAAGCCTCTCACTCACCCACCACCCCCGGCCACGTTGGGATGAGGAGAAAATACAAAGGCAGGCTCGTGGGTCGAGACAAGGACTGGGAGGGATCACTCCCCACTTATGGTCACGGGCAAAAGACAGGCTCAACTTGGGGAAGAAACAAAATCCATTTCATTGACTACAAATCAAATCAAAACCAAGGATATTAGGAAGGAAAACCAAACATCAGAACACCTTCCCCCCACCACCCCTCCTGCCTTCCTGGCTCAGCTCCATTCCCGGTTCTCTCTACCTCCTCCCCCCCGGCGGCACAGGGGAACAGAGGATGGGGGTTAGGGTCAGCTCGCCACACATTGTCTCTGCCGCTCCTTTCCTCAGGGGGAAGATTCCTCACTCGT
>VYZV01039010.1:0-14907 GCA_013401275.1 Pandion haliaetus | reverse complement strand
AGCAGCTTCTTACAGGAGCCACCTCTGCAGCCCCCTCCCCCACTACCAAAGAAAACCGCGCCACACAAATCCATAACAGGGTTATAGTAAAAGATGTTGCCAACAAGCAGAATGAACAGTGTGATAGGAACTAATTTTGTCCTTGCTGACTTATAGCAGAAAGAAAAGTGAAAGAGATGAGATAAAAAAAAAAGAGAATATGGACTAATGAGGATAAAATTCATTATGAAGGGAACTGAGGGGAGAGGAAAAAGCTAGTCTGGTAATGCTCTTGATACAGGCAGATGAACAGAGTTGACTATTATTATTTTTCTGTATTATTTTACCCTCTTCTCATTTCTCCAGGCAGAGGGGCCAGAACACTGCTTTGTGTGATATCCGTCAGTATTGCTTTTATTTTACACCCATTTTCTTTAAAAAAGGAAGAGAAGAATATGTAAAAACTTTAAAACATAATTAATTTCTTTTTCTTTTTTTTTAGTTAAATGAAACTTTGCTTGAAGAATGTTTTCGGAGTATGAGATTGGTTGATTTGAGGGAAGGAAGGATTAGTTCATCCTTTAAAAAATATGCATGAAAAATTCAAAATTAAAGTAACTTTAACTTTTTTCAAGATTTATTTTTACAATCTAAAATTGCTCCAAGAAATGCAAACTAACTTTGTGTTAGTGACCAGAAGAATCATATTCACCTTTTTCAGACAATAAAGTGTTTAACAGTATAATTTAACCCAATCTCATAGACAGCTACTAGTGGAAAAAGAAAGAAAAAAAAAAAATAAAACAAACAACAGAAGAAAAAAAACCCAAACAAAACAAAACTAACCCCCCAAAACAAGCAAACAAAAAACAGGGGAAAAACTAAATAAAACAAAAAAAAACCCAAAACACTAAAACTGTATGACGCTTTTTCTCAGTGGGGATGAGATTTGAAGAAATGCACATATCCATAAAGAATGAAGATGTTGAATTTAACTCCAAACTTACAGGAACAGGAAAATTAGTTAGGAAGTTTGGACGGAAAAGAAGAGCACAGTTGTGGAAATAGGAAAGAAAGAAGCCTCCATATTTACCACAAAAGATAGAAGGTGTGGCAAGGAAAGTTGGCAGTAAATGACTACAAGTGCCTTAGTTGTTATTCCAACCATTATACTTCTTTTGCTAAGAACTAAGTAGTGTTGGAATTTTTGATGGGTAACTGATTTCTGTGTCAGGTGGTTTTTGAGGAGGAAAATAAAAAATGGCCTCAGGTCAGAGCTTTGAAAAAGTTATGTTTAAGTAACTGAGATATCTCATAGAGTCATATGTGATGTTGAAGACACAGGGCAGCTGCAGAATGAGGGTCTACCATCCTGAAGGTGTAAATAACCCCAAAAACTATATATCAAACTGTACCAGAGAGGATGAAGCCAAAGGTCTTGGATGCAGCCTACTGACCTCCAGCAAAACTTATCAAGTGCAGGATATGGTGTGCTGGAACTGCAGAATAGCAGCAGCCTCAAGAACATCTAGCAGTGGAAGTTCTACACGGTTATGATGAGTTCCTCAGTTTTGCATGCTTTGTTTTGGTTTGGTTTTTTTCCTTAAACTGTTAACTCATACTATAAACATTAAAATCAGAACAAAACAAACAAACCCACCCTGCCTTGTGTTCCTCCAGATCTCCCTTTATTAAGATTTTTTCTTCCTAAAAAAATAGTCAATGTTTATATTATGTTCCTAGTCACCAAGCATGTTTATCTTTCCAGAATTAATTTCTCAATTAATATATTACTATCTGGTAAGTACTATGAGGAATTAAATAAAATTCATAAAATGAATGACATGGACAAAAGGATTAAACCATACAGAGACACAAAGGCATAAAAACTCACTGCAGAATGAATTAAATAGTTTTTCTGAGTCCCTGTATATGGTCTATCCAGTAGAATTCTTCTACTTTGAAATGGGAGGTTAATGTTTGCCTGAGCTTTCCAACAAGTGTTTTTCCGTTTTTAATCTAGTTTGATGAGAAGGAAGTTGTTCTGTAAAACCTACAAGTAGGCTGTTTGAGCAAAATCCGAGCTGAAATTTCCAATCAAGGAAAACACCTAAAGACACGTCTCTGGCAAAAATTAAAGTCCTTTTATGGAACAAGTTTCTTTTTGTAATTAATGTGAAAAATTATTCTAAATAAGATCTTTAGGATTGTATGTAATATTTTAAGATTAATTCCAAATTAATAAGATCTTACATTTATTACAAAGCAATTCATAATCATCTTCATAACAGTTTAATAAAAAGTTAGTAGTATTTTCTGATTTTTGTTCAGTTAGAGTACAAACAGCAAAAAACACCTCACCATGGGGAAATGACAAAATAACACCATGTTCTCCTCACTGAAAATCAGATATAAAATTGCCTGTGCAGGAAAACACAGGCAGTTAGGAAAAGTAGATTCAAAAGAGGTTTGTGGGTAGCAGTACAATCTTTATGACTTTGTGTGTCTTCAAAGGAATCATGAGCAGAGGTTCTCAGGCATGTGGGAATCCTGTTTTATAAAACAACAGGATTAAAGTTATGTTAGGTGAAGTGTTTTTAAAAATTAGGGCTACTAAGGGGCATAAGAGAGCCTAAGCTACCAGAAAATAGGAAAAATAATTGTTAAACCCATTAAGTAGTAATACTGGTGGAGGAGAATTAGAGTGGAAAAGATGGTCAGAATGACCAGATATTAAACAGGAAAGAAGGGTAAGGTTTACTTTAATTAATGTCATGCTTTCTTTAAGATAAAGGTTATGCAATGTCATTAAGAACTACTAATCCATAATTGTTGAATAGAAATGTTAGGAAAACTGTTTTAATATTATTTTTACAGAGTTCAGTTGTTACATTTTTTTCTGACCTCAGGTATCCCCACCTGCCTCCAAAGAGAAACTACAAAAGCTGACATATTCCTCTCAATTTAGTCATTCTTCTCCATTTAAAGAGGTAAAATACACATCTATTTCTCCAGCCAAATGGGGAAGTTTGTTGCTATAGTTCGTTGTGATTTCTTGGCAATCCACCAAAGCTGAACCCCTCTCTGTGATCTTCCTGTTGTACTTGTTGAATAAACTAATTATTGCAACTAATATTAAATATTAGAAATTATAGCCGCATGGGATAACCTGGTGGTAACAAACATCTAAAAGAGCAGAATGCTGTGTGAAGAGTACTGTGAAGAGTAAAGGTCCCTGATAGAAATATTTGCTCTTGAAAGTACTAAGATTATTGAGAACAGCCTGAACCAAATCCTCTCACAGGCAGATCTAAATACTGCAAATCATTAATAACACTAACAATGTAATGAAAAGAAAGAGAATTTTATCTTTAAAAAAAAAAAAACCAAAAACAATAGCCCTCTTCAAAAAATTTATTGTTAATCAATCTCTTCTGTGGATTAGACCATAGTAGATAAAAACAGGCATGAAGACAGCCTTTCTAATTGGAATTAATGACTTCAATAACCAATGATTCATCAAATAAACCTAGATGTTCTCATCAACATAAAAAGATACCAAAGAATGGGGAGATTTTAAAAAAACTCATGAAAGAATCACAATTCTATTTATTTCAGCATAGAATAAACACTAAACCTTTCTTTCCAAGAGCCAACTCTTATTTGTCTTGATTGTGATTCATGCTGCCAAATTTAATTACACACTATATGGACCTGAGATTATTCATCTGGATTTAATTGATCTAAATTGTAGTTCAGTCGAGATTATCACTAGTTCACAGATTTATATGAAGTGAACTGTCACTAGACTTTCTCTTTGTTTCTGTGGAAAATTTTGTTTTAACCATGTTGTCCTATCCCTCAACCACAGAGAATTTGCTGTTTATTTATTCAAAAAATAAAAACAGTCTACATGAACCTAAACAAAAGGTCTGTATTAAGAAATACTTAATTAGCTAATTACTCCCTGAAAGCCAATCAATTTACTCCACTTAGGTATTTATTTATTCTTACATATGCATATGCTCATTATCATATCACAGTGACGTCTTGAACCACAAAACTGAGATGAAGAGTCCAGGAAACTGAGTATTTACAGCCATCTTAGGGAATTTCAATGTTTCTGCAAAAATATGCTAAGATTGATTCTTATAAAAACAGGGGAATAATGTTATGTACTACTATGTAAGTAGTAATTCACAGTCTGACACGTTCTTATGATCTGAATCAGATGACTTATTACACTACAGCCCTTATTGAAACAAACAAAAAAAAAGGTTGGGGCAGGGGGAAGGAGGAGGGATGGAGAAAGAATCCGTTAAATAGAATCAATGGCAATGTCTCTAGGGTCTTAAAATATAGAATCAAAGTTTTGTTTCACTTTCGCAAAATTTGTTAAAATTTGTCTTATGACAAAAAAAGTATCTCCTCAGAAATTCCACTGTTTTCAGTATAATTTCTTTCATTTCCCAAGGACTGCAGGTCTGGCATAGCTGAAATTTTAATCAAAAGTGAAAATGGAGTAATAATTTTTTCTTTGAATTTTTTTTTTCATAGGAGCTGTCTTGGATATTATAATCTAGTCAGAATAAATCTTAAAGATGTGGGGTGTTTCCATACTTTCTAACAAATTCCAGAGGACTCTGTTCTAGACTTTTTTTAATATTGTTTAATTTCTTGATGCTAGATAACTGCATGATGTGAAACACTCAATTCTAAGAAATGTTAATAGGGACAATGAAAATATTGCACTTCAGTCTTGAGGAAAAAAAAGACAAAACTGCCCTCCTTTTGACACTGTAAGAATCTTTTCCTCCTTCCACATATAACTGCAATA
Source organism: Pandion haliaetus (assembly GCA_013401275.1). NCBI lineage: Eukaryota > Metazoa > Chordata > Aves > Accipitriformes > Pandionidae > Pandion > Pandion haliaetus. Next base: position 10,091 of record VYZV01039010.1, on the reverse strand, counting down.
TTTCATTTTGTTTACAGTTTATGGTGTGAGAAGTGGTAGAATCAGTGAGGTTTTATCACTGTTTAATTATGCTAAAGTAGCCCAAAGATACTTCAGTCTTTCAGGTATTAGCATGTGCTCAACACTACAGTAAATTTAATCTCACAAGCATTCATTTAATTATAAATTATTTAGAAATCTTAATCTTATTTAAAATTATAATGTTTATTATCCTGCTACCTACAGTTATTTTTAATAAAAATAGGAAATTAAATTTTAGCCTTAAAATTGTAACCATGTTTTTCTTAGGAAAGAAATGAGAGATTTTATAAGGAAGGACATTTCATTGTTAATGATTTCATATCCAGAAAGGATAAAGCTGTGTTCTTCTCCTATTAGCTTTTCTTATTCAATTTCCCCAAACCTTGTGTCTACACTAGTGACCTGAACTATGAGAGGTTATTTACAATAGAATTATCAATACTCTTGAAATTTAAAAAATTCAGAACTTGGTGAATGGCAAAGTCTTATGATCTCATGATATATTTTATATGGCATTTTTTACTGGATACTATAGAATTTCCAGATATAAAGCTTTAAGCTGAAGTTAAGACTTTGATTTATATCAAGCATCAGCAGAAAAATTATAAAGAACACTACAGTTTAGACAGAAAAATGGCCATTCAGTAGGAAGCAGACTACTGGTCTTCTACTCCCAGCTGCCTCCCTGATTTCCTGAACATCCTTAAACAAGCCAGATTGATCATTGCTTTTTCTAAGAAGAATAATCAATATAAATCAATAGAAAGGCATCAGGCTAAGATTTTTTTTGCATTATTGTCATGATCTGTAGTCATGGGTATTATAAAAGAAATCTGGGGGTTTCTGATTTTTCCTCCATTATTTTAGGGGAATAATTGTGACAATTCCTCTTTTAAAGGTAGTTTCACGGTTAAAAGAATCAGAGACTTATGCCTTGGGTTTTGATTCTGTTTTCAAAGTGCTGGACATCCACTTCACATGTGAAATTACTTGTGGATATTTGAAAAATCTGCTAGGCCAGGCTCTGATGTCTCCCAGCCTGTCCAAAATCTTGGTTTTGCGTCTCCAAGACAGTAGTCTAACAGATCTTTGAGTTGCTGGTTAACTGGGGTAGCACAGTTCTGTAATCCAGTGACTTCCCAACTGTGAGGAACCAGGATCTCTTGTTTAGAATTGCCACTGCCAAAGGCATAATCACATAACAGACTGACATTGGACAAAGGCAGCAAACCATTAATAATATTGGTGATTACAAATGAAAGATCCAGGTAACTACAGAGGCAAACAGGCACCTATAAAAATGATACCTCATCAACTATAGGTTGTTCTTCACAAACAGATTAAGATTCTTCTCTAGAGACAAAGTGAGTCTCATGTTACAATGAGAGATCTTCTCTTATTTGCTCTTGGTCATGAATAAATCATATTTCACCCTTGTCTTTGAGAAGATTCAATTGACTGACCAGGTCAGAGGCCAGAAGGTAGCAGAGATGCTTCATGATTCGATATACTTTGTTAACACATCTAAGAGAATTTATTTCCCAGTGATCCACATAAAGCTCCTAGGATGCTTTTCATGTTCCCAGTATGGAGAACAAAAGTCTCTCATTTATTTTAATTAATCTATATTCTATGAAGAAAAAGACAGAGAGAGTTATAACCATTCAAGATCACATCATTTCATGAAGACGGCATAGGAATGAACATGTTTTATGGCCCAGTTTATCATCTATGTCTCTGACTATTACCTTCTTTGAATTTTAGGTTCAGAGTGTAAGTCTGTACTACTGTAATAAATTATTTGTTTCAAGCACATGTAGATGAGCATGAAAGCTTCGTATCCATTACTGAAAAAACCCAATGAGAGAAGGGCAAAGTATCATTTTGTCAAGTTCCAGAGCTCAGTACTTGTTCCCAGGTAGAATTTTCTGAAATAATCACTCATTTAAAAATTAGTCCTAATTATGTATGATAGCAAGAAATAGCAATTGACAGCAAAGAATAGAAGTTGCCACTCTTCTCTTACGCTATCACTATTGTTTGGCAGGTGTGTACAACTGCTGGGCCAGAAAACATTTTGAAAGGGTTGTAATTCCAGTGCACTATCACTTCTCAGTATAACAGGTTTGTATCACTTATAAGTGAAATGAAATAAATAAAAATATCTTTAACTTACCCCAGGTTAAGAGCAGCCCTGATGGTTTTGGTGACTCTGGGTAAATCACTGAAAATTTTTTCATGCCATATTCATATTGAAACATTTGAACAATAATAATTATTCCTTATCATACCCTCCAATATGCTATATATCTAAACATGTCTTCCAAACAGAGTCTGCTATCTTTGTTTTGGGCTAAGGTTAATATTTCCTCCTCATTGTCTTCCAGCAATAGCTCTATCTTGCCTTTATGTTCCTTCATACATAAAAAGATCCAAAAGTATTCCACAGACATCTTATACTTTAAGACCTAGAAGCTCCTGCTGAACAGAGGAAAGGATTCCTACTTGACTGGCAGCATTGGGTATTATTTCCCACTCTCTGAATTTTAATGTGACTGTGTCCAGGTGGAACGACAAGTTTCAGTGTTACAAAGTCTGATAATTGGCAAGTGTGGATAATGCTTGCTTGATCTGATGAATAAAAAAGAGAACGGTTTTATTTTAAAGAAAAAAAGTTATTTTAGTGTAACCGTAATCAAGACTCAATCATATGCTTCCATTGATGCTAACCAAGAGAAGTCAGTAACAAAAAACAGACTTTAATTTCATCATAACTGGGTGAATGTGTAGATTTTGAATGAAAAAACCACCCTAGATTTAAATTCAGATAATCTCTGCTCATCCTTGGAAATACCACTGACTAAAGGATTTATAAGGTTCTAATGTTTACAACGTTTATACAAATTATAAAATAGATAGCTGATAAAACATTAATTGCTGCTATAAAACTTACCTGTCTGCCCTGAAATAAATGTTATTAGCATCTCCAGTTGTTCTTTACTGCTGCTAATGATATTTCAATTTGATAGTGAACTGTGTCACCATTTAATAGGAAAAAGTCCTGTGGATTCACAAAATAAGCATATATATTTAGATGCAGCATTTTCAGGATTTTTACAGACACACACAGAGTTGAATTTACCCATTTATGAAAATTTACTTCTATGTATCACACCAAAGTATTAAGAGGGGGGTGTTGGGGTTCAGCCAGATATATACAGTAGAGACGCTAAAGAAAGTCCTGTGAAATTACAAGCTATGCCAGACACCTAGAAGCCAAGCATAACCTCAGTTCCTTCACCTGCCAAATTTTCAAAAAAATTGTGCTGGACCCAGAGGGAGCCTCCTTTTTTGTTCATTTTTTAAAATATAAGTTGTTCAATTAGTCCTGTGTGCCACTATTTGCAGCCTAAGACTACATGAAGTGGACTTAAAACATCTAATTTAGGCTACTTTGGAAAACCAAATCCTCAATATTCTGCATACAATTTACAAAACCTGTATTAAATCTTGTTCAATCCAATAGAAGAACGCTAACATATTATTTGGCTAAAAAAATTCCTTTCTTAGTCACTGCTGCCTTTCAAAATCATGTACTACTACTTTTTTTTCTTGAACGTGGCCTGAAATACAAAATTTTCATTACTTTGCTTTGTTTGATATTTTTTCTTACTGATAAAGTGAGCAGCTGCAGCCTAGGTCAGATACTCACAGGGGCAGAGGGGCAGAATGGCGTCTAGGCCCACAGCCTACCAGCCCTGAGGAGACTACAAAGAACCTTCTAGAACAGCAGCCTCTACCTGCCAGACCTGCAGTGATGACTAATCATCAGGTGGGAGTGGGAGCCAATCAGAATCAGGCATTCTGTGCCCAATCCTATAAATGGGCTGTGGCCACAACTAGAAAAGCCTAGTGGAGGCCTGGGGAGAGGTTGCTACAGCACTTTGAGGTTAACAGTGGAGCTAGTACTGCTGTGCTTGCCTCCTTGGCTTCAACTGCCTCAGCTTCTGCCACAGGACAGAGAAGTCACATGAGGAACTGTGATGCAGGCCTACCTGGCTTCTCCTGTAGAACAGGGAAGTTATTTCACTTATCAACACTAAATATATCTGTGACTCTAAGTGTTTGGTTTTCTAAGCCCTTTTAGTCTATGCTGTCAATTCCATCTCAGGCTGTAATGAAGGGGAGAAACACTTACTCTTTTAGGAACACTAGTGTAATATGCCACATTCTGGGACTCAGAATAGTTTGAATAACAGAAACAGGCTTGGGGCTGTGCTGCAACTTAGCCTTTAGACTTAACATGTATGTGAAGACTTAAGTGAGACAAAAAGTATAGAGGAAAGAGATTCTGTTCCAGGGCTGGGTTTCTGTTTATTGTGTTTTATTTTTCCCCAGAATGTATTATCTTAGTCATGCTGCAAATGTAGGATAGGCCTCTATGCCGCAGTATCTGCAGGATGTTAGTACCTCAAGATGTGCAGTTTTTTCCTTAATGTATGAGAGAGATTTCTTAGGAAGTTGTTTCTTTCATCTATGAATATTTTAAACATTGACACTTGAAGTCAGAGTACCCAAAAGCTACCATGATCATCAAATCTCATGCAGGTGCTGGTGAGGTCTGAGACCCTGGTTTGACATCTTCCCCCCTCCATTCCTAACCACTGTTGCTGGCTGAGATCATGCTCAACCCTGCTGTATCCAGGCTGAGTTGTCCGGGGACAATTGCTTGAGCTGGGGTCTTGCACTCGCTGCTGTCAAACCCCCTGCTCTCAGCAGGATGCCTCCAATCCTGGCAAAGCAGTTGCTGTGGAGCCCCTGCTGTGCTCAACAGCTTTAACCCAACAGTCAAAGGCAGGCACTTCGGTGGTTGTGACAATGCTTTGAGAGTTCCCTTTTGAGTCACTCATCTCTGAGCTCAGGGATTTTGCACAAAGAGTAATTTCCCTTGAGTGACTTCAGTGACTTTAGTTCTTAGGAAGAGTGAGCAGTGGGCCTCTCTATCTAAATGTGGGTTTGGACTATCATGAGGCAATGCTGTAAGTAGAATTACTTTAATATGTCCTTTATTCTGCCTGCATTGTTCTTAAGGAGAGTAAATTTTGTATCCCTATATGAAAGCACCATTTGTATTTATTTTATATAGATCAAGGTCTGCATAAATGCTTTGTTTCATTTATTAAGACAGTTGAATTTATTGCTATAAAAAAGATGTTTTTATGGCAACCAGACTCTTCTCATGATCCGCCCTATCATGTAGTCAGAAGATCAGGTTAATGTTCCTCCAGACATCTTTCATCATTCCAGGCAGCTTAGTTAAAATCCAACAGTCATAAGATTGTTTATGTTCTTCTTTGTATGCTTTGTAATGCTTGATAACTTCTGGGAAGAGAATTTTCTGGGGCTAACACTGTGGTGAATATTACTTGTGAATACAGAAATCATAGGTTGATTTCTTCAAGTTTCTGGTTTATCTGCATGTTGTAAATTAAAGTTGTATGTTCCTGAAAGCAGTATCTGAGGAATGAGGTTGCTTTCTCTTTGGCTGCTTAAACTTTAAATAAGATATACATAATGTCAACTTATTTAGTCTTGCTCAGATCAGGGGGATCGTATTTCTGGGTTGCATGGCAGTCTGAAAAAAGACTAAACATTTGCTGATAATTTTACAATAACTGTGATGCCACAGGTACATTGTTGCAGTAGTGATATTCCAAGTGATGATTTTGCTTTTGTTTGACATTTAATGGCAATGTTTAAAGGACATTGCATTATCTGAACTTCATAGGAAGGCAAAGAATATGGTGGTCTTTCCAACCCTGCTACAGAATTTCAAATTTATAGTAAAGGAAGTTGCCAGCAAATGGCAAGACTAGGTCAGGTCCCAAAGACAAGGTGAACTGGGGCTGGGAGTGGCACAGCACAGGTGGGACTGTGCCTGCCTGACAGGGCACAGCCCCCAGCTGTGCAAGCAGGACAGAGCTGGTGATGCTAACAAGTCAGGGCAAATGGTGTACTCAAAAGGGCCCTGCAAGAAGGTGCTGGGTAGCAATTAAAGAGATTCTAGGTTATGACTAGGTTTTTCGGAGTGGTCTCTGTTTGCAAGGGATCCAAGTGCCACAGGCATTTCTTTACCAGGTTTTCTTCTCTCTGTGAGAGAAATCTGTTTTTTAAGAAGATTTCAGCTGGAAGGGGCCTACAATGATCTAGTCCAACTGCCTGACCACTTCAGGGCTGTCTAAAACAGCATATTGAGGTCATTGTCCAAATGCCTCTCAAACACTGACAAGCATGGGGTGTTGATCACCTCTCTAGGAAGCCTATTGCAGTGTTTGACCATTCTGTAAAGAAACGTTTACTGATATGAAGTCTGATCCTCCCCAACACAGTTTGAAACCATTCCCAAATAATTAGTATCTCCACATTTTTATTGGTGCAATCAAAGTGGCTGGATGGGAGATTTCCCATATCACTTAGTCATGCAGTAAATTCAAGAGCTGCAATACTAACTCAATGCATGTCTCTGAAATCATGAGTTGATGTAATTTTGGTGTTTTCCTGGTTTGTTTTTTTAGTTTGTTTTGATACACTTCAACAATATTTACCAGTGATGTAGCCTTAAAGACATTAAGATCCTTTGTCTTCTGAAAGTAGAAGTGATGGCAGAGAAGACAAGTTCTCTAGTCTTCCAGTGCACAAACATTGAGAGAAATTGTAGACTGATTAGGAGACTTGTTTTATAATGCCTATATTCTTGCAAGGTCTGTCGCATATCCTGAGCCAACAGGGTACACAGCACTAATCTTAGTAGCCTATGCTCCAGACTGTTGTGCTAACCTTAGATTTATTTCATTATGAAAGGAAAGTCAAATTCTATTCATGCCCTTAGGGATTTTTGGTTTTTCTCTTTTTTTTCCTCCTATTTGAAAATTTTGTGGCAGACAGATTCCACCATCTGCTTTTGCTTATTTTAACTAATCAACCAGAAGATGTTGCAGTAGATTCCAACAGAATAATCAATAGGGGAAGCCTAGATGGTCAACCATGTGGCATGCTGGCTAAGAGCCAATTTCTCTCCTTATTAACACAAATAGTCTTTGGATTTCATATTAATCCCCCTTGAGAACTAGCTAGATGTACTTGCTTTGAGGAAGAGCTTGTGAGGATACTGATTTTTGCTGAAACTGTGCTCAGGGAAAAAACTTCTGTGAAAACAGTTGTTTAGCAGACTTCTGAGTCAGGAACAAGGTGTCCTGTATTGTCATAGAAGGTACATTTTGTATCCCAGTCATGACTCTTAGATTAGACAATGTTGAGATTTGATGTGCACGAAACTGTTCAAAAACTCAAGTTGATATAAATAACAGTAAACTTTAATGCATCAAAATAATTACCTAATCAATACTAGTTCCTCTGATATCTTTTAAACAGCATTAATCACCATGAACTCATTTTGTATTAATGCAAATGTTGCAAGTGCTTCAATCTGATTTCTGCTGTAACTGAAGATTAATTACTTTGACTAGATATTTGTGCTAACATCTTACCCAGTATGCATGCATATAGCAACAATAAAAATAATGAAGAGTGGAACAATGCTTCCATGTAAAACAGGTATTGCTTTAGGAGTTAGACATTATTAATAAAGTTATATGCATTTTGCAAATGAATCTGGGAAATTTATCTTCATGTAAGCATATAGCAAATATCTAACCCTGTCTCTTGTCACCATGATGGTATCACTGTCAAGATATTAATTATTTACACTTATAGAACACACTGCTAGAAAAGCTATATACTCATATTTTTTCAATTACATGAATGTTACTGAATATTTTACCTATCTTTCGTGTGCCCGAGGTGGGTACCTAATAATAACTGTATTTGAGATTCCAGCATGCTGGGTACCAAATCCAAAAATATTATTTCCTGAGTTTTCCTGATCAGAGACATGTCTGCTGAATAGCCTTTCATTGAAAGGAAAAAAAATTTAAAGAACATTACAGTATCTGGACATATTAAATAAAATTTTTGAAAATCATCTGAAGACATTTTCAAATTTTAGATATTCAAATGGTAAACTCTTTGTGGTTGTATACATATACGAAATTTTAAATAAGTGCTTTGTGAACAGTCATGCAATTTCTGTGAATAGGAGACATGCTATAGCTCCAAAATATTTAGGGACTGCCTTTGTAAGCAGACTAGTCTTTATGATAATTGCAGCATTTTTCCTTAAAAAGAGGATACTTCCAGGTACCATTTGTTAACTTCATTTTTTATTTCATTTAGAATTGCTATGAAACTGAAAGCTCTTGTTTAGTATTCAGGATAATATGAAAGGTCCAACACAAAAGTCATTCTATGAAAAATGTTAGCTTTTAAATAGTGTCATATATCAAAATTTATATTTAATTTTTAACTTTCCAACAAATCTGCTTTGACTAATTCTAGCTTGATATTGCTTTTCATCTAGCTGGGTCTTTCAGTGACATTTGATGCTATCAATTAAGTGATCCTTCTTGACCAGTCTTTTCTGATCCTCTGTCATGCACCTTTAAACCTGATTTGACTCCAAGCCATCACTTCTCTCCCAAATGTTTTTGTTTATTTTTCTATCTGATCAGGTCTTTGTGTTTCACTATGCCATTCAATTTTTGTTTTTTTTCTGAATACATCCTATTCTTTCTCTGCATAATACTTAAACTCAAATTCTAAAAATCTTGTTTCTTGGCTATTTCTTCCATAATAGTAATTTCAAATATTTTTTCATGAGCAGAAAAATTAAGAAGCTCAAGCTAATCTGAACTTCAAGAAGTTAAACTTTTTCAACTTTGGAAATGTGGACAATTGAAGCTTGTATGGAAAACAAAATAGTGATTCTCTGAGGAATAGCACATACAAAGAAAGACAAAAAATAGTCAGAATTTAAAATTAGGTAGTTTTAGAGGGCTTAATTGATTTCAGATTGTGTTGTGATTGTTATCTCTGAAGTGCTTTTGTGACTTTAATTGCTTCAATATTTTGGAAAAGCATTTTCTTCATGATGATAGGATACTGTTGTATCAGGCTACCGCAAACACTTTAAATACATGCACTGATTTGATTTTACAATACTCGTGCCTTTTTCCCTCTTTTTGTTTTTCCCTCCCTATACGTATTGAGCACAATAATTTTGTGGCAAAAATGTTGTAGGGAATTAACAATTTTCATGGACTGCTAGAAGATACCCATGATGATCAAATTCTGATCTTGTAAATGTAAATAATCATCCTGAAAACCTGATTTTTAAGGGCTCCAATCATCCTGTGTAATTCATGTATCTAATCAAAGCTAACCAACACATGCTGAATTTCAAATGTCAGATCTTTGCGATAGGTGAACAACACACATAATGCTTCATCTGTGCATATCTGTGTGAATCAAATGCGAGTTACAAAAAGTAGTGATACTCATCACAGTATTTACTCAGCTCTTGTGAGCAACATGGACAGCTGTTATACCAGGTTTCTGGTGTTTCTTTCAATTGATCAATATCGCATTCACAATTTTTCTTAACATTTTTCTTGTTAATTTCTCAGAATATTATCCTGATGGACCTAAGCACAAGAAAAAAAAAATTTCTCTTGTAAAGTTTTCTGTGAATTCTCCATTATATGGATACTCACACTTTTCAGTCCTCTTTTCAAACATTGTTCTTCATCTGATTAATTGAATTTTTAAGGTACTGGTGTATTTTGGGTGGGTTTTTTTCCTCCTTATCTCAGTTTAGCTACCTTAGTTTATCTGCATTATTCCTACAATGCTTTGTGTCCATTTACAGTCTAAGTTTGATGGCAGTCTGTATCATTATTACACCACCCCTTAAATCTTTCTATTGGCTTTTGTTAAAACACCCCATTGATTTAAAGATCTTGTTACTTGCCAGAGTATGTTCTGATTCTCTGACCTCTTCACACTTGTTGGTGGTGACTTCAGTTAATTGCATGATTATCAGATGATAATGTGGTAGCATTAAAATGAATTAGCATGTAATTACTGTTGTTCCCAAGGGAGATAGGGTACTTAAA